>MU624550.1:0-69693 GCA_025349905.2 Blastocladiella britannica
CTTTTCAAGCTGTGTGTGGCGAAGAGAAGTGACGGTTTCAGCCCACTACGACAGCGCTGGGGCCTCGCTCGGCACATGCGTAATTTTTGGCCCGGAGCTTGGCCCCATCAATAGTCGGCCAGCGCCCCTCCTCTTCGTTCCCTTCTTCCTTTCACAAAAAAAATAACCATAAAAGAAAAATGACCAACGACCAACTCATCAACCCCGGCTTTGGCGAGTGGGTAACGCTCTCGGACGGCTACACGGTCTTTTCGCGCACCTGGAGCGTACCGGTACTGATATATTCCCATACCAAATTATAGAATTGAGACTTTACTAAATAACACAATTGGCAGGAATCGACGCCGCTGGTGGCCACGCTCACCTGGGTCCACGGCATTGGAGAGCATGTGACGCGCTACGACCACGTCTTCCAGCAGTATGCCGCCGCGGGCATTGCCACCACCGCACACGACCAGCGCGGGTTTGGCCGCACTGCTGCCAAGCACGGCAAGCGCGGAAACAATGGTGGGTGGAACAAGGTGATGAGCGACATTCGCGAGATCATTGAGCGCTCGTCCGTCGACGGCGTTCCCCGGTTCCTTGGCGGCCAGTCCATGGGTGGTATGTTTTTTTTAAGAAGTTGGGAGCTTGGCTCCGTCTCAGTTTTATAATTCTCATATGACAACACAGGCATGATCGCTCTAGATTTCCACCTCAAGTACGGCGCTGAACTTGGCCTCGCTGGCGTTCTCATTACCTGTACGTTTCAAGCTTTTTTCCAACGATACCATATCGTGTTGACCAAAACCAACAAAAATAGCCCCCGCCATCTCCACTTGGCCTTCGGCTCGCCCACCCGCACCGGTGATCTCGTTCCTGAAACAAGTGGTCAAGCTCGCCCCCAACTTTGCCATTTCCAACCCTGTCCCGGCCGCCCAGCTCACGTCGGATGCGGAATTGGTGCACCTGATTGAGACGGATCCGCTCATGCACGCCAAAATGACGCTTGCGCTCGGCGACGCGTTCCTGACCAAGGTCGGCCCGCACCTCGACAGCGAGGAAGGTGCACAAGCTGCTCCCGCGCACATTCCGCTGCTGCTGACGCACGGCGAGCTCGACCGCGTCACGTACCCGCCCGCAACCAAGACGTACGCCGAGCGCGCAACCCAGGTGCAGGACCTGACGCTCGTGACGTACCCCGACGGGCTGCACGAGCTGCACAATGAGCCGCACATCAAGGACGAGGTGGTGCGCGAGTACATCAAGTGGATCCTGGCGCGCGTCGCTGGTCCCGTGCCTGGCCGTCGCCTGGGTACGTCGTGGACTGAGAAGGCCGCTCCTCGCGCATTGGAGGTGGAGGAGGGTGTCGCCGGCCAAGAAGCCATCCCGGAAATTGCAGTAGAGGTGGCTGTTGTGGCCGCCGTTTGATAGATCCACGTTAACGTGACAAAATAGAAATGCGGAAATTTCCCACTCGACATGTGATATATCGTAACTTTTCACATGGGGCACACTCCACCTGCAAAAGTTTTTTTCTTTTTTTCTTCTCAAGTTTCGCTTGGTCGTTGCGCCGCTCAAGGAGGACAAGGTTCGTAAAGAGGTGAAGAATAAAACCCCTCCTCATCGCCCCTCGTCTGCTTGATTCTTTGCAGCACCAAGTCTGAATCCTCCCGACACTCAATCCCAGTCAATAACCACCCGCAATGCAACTCCTCTCTGCCCTTTCCCTTATTGCTCTCCTGGCGACCCAGGCCTCGGCTGCGATCCTGGACCAGTACTCTTTCAACTTTGGCGGCACGGGCTCGGTTTCCCCTACCGTCAAAAATGTGAACCTGGCCGACGCCGGTTACGTTGAGGTTATTGACCTGTGCGTCTAGTCGTGTTTTTCCTTGCTTCCTCATTTTTGCTGATATAAAACATCAACTGGAGAAAGGCAATGCACAGGCGATCAGTTCGAAATTTTTGACAATGGAGTGTCTCTTGGTTCGTGTTGAGTAATTCGTTCTTCTTTCCATTCCCCTTGACCAATGGAAAATGTGGATCGATATATAGGCATCACCTCCACTCCTGCGGCAAACCAATGCATTTACCCGTCGGTTGCGGACGCGTGGACCAACCTCCAGTTCTCGCGTGGCGTGTTCTACCTGGCGCCTGGTGCGCACTCAATCAGCATCAAGATGTACAGCAGCCCCTACGGCGGTGGCTCCTCTGTCGCGATCATTGGCACCGGCACCAACACCGCCGACTTTATTGACCAGTCGACGATCCCGTCGTGGGCGGTGGTCACGAACGGCCTTCCGAATGCCAAGGTGCAGACGCGCGCTGCTGCTGCCGCGATCTGCGCCAGCAAGGGCATGATCCTGGCCGCGCCGACCAAGCAAACTTGGGACGCCGTTGCGGCTGGTACGCAACTCTCTCTTCGTCTTTTCATAGCTCGGATCCTGACAATCAAAATCAAACCAAATAACAGCCCTGCAGTCCAGCCCGGCGATCGTGGCCCCGTCGTCGACGGTGATTGTGTCGTCGTGGGATGGCAACGACTATGGCGGTGCTGATCTGGCGCTGACCGTCATCAAGGGCGCCAAGCCGTCCGTGGGAGGTCTTACTCTTGCGGCCGCGCCGGCGTACCCGCTGTGCCAGAAGGATCCCAGCCAGACGCAGACCCCTGCGTACCAGCCCGTTGTCATGGACGCCAACATTGCCGTTGTGGGTCCGGCTGGCGATGCCTCCAAGCTCGTTGATGCGTGTGCCAAGGTCAACATGGTGCCGTACCTGGCGACTGCTTTCGACCCGACCACATGCAAGCATGTCAGCGACCTGGTGTTCCAGGCGTCCGGCCAGAACTCGCAGGCGTATATTGCCGGCTGGAACGAGCCCGATAACTACCTTTACGCCATCAACACTGGTGCGACCGGCGGATCGTGCACCGTGACCCAGGCCACTGGCGGCTCGCACTACTACGTGTGCCAGAAGAAGGCGGTTGCCAAGCGCTCCGAGCTCTAAGTTTTGGGTGATCTCTTCCGTTTTGTTTTGGATTTTTGTTTTGAAATTGTCAAGGAGCGAACGTGAATGAACAATGAGTTTTCAGCAAAGTGTATTTGCTGCATTCGTGCCGCAAAACAGTACTCCCCCGGATGCGCGCTTTCCCGCGTCGCACGTGTTGGGGTCAAAAAAACAGTTCGCGCTTTGCTCAGACTTTCCAGCAACATAAATAGCGGAGACTCCCTCGCCCTGTCCTTGCCGCTTGATTGCAACTGCGACCGAATCCTTTGAACCTCCATCAATATCAATCATCAATATCAATCATCAATCGACCAAATGAAGCTCCTCTCCACTCTCTCTGCGCTTGCTCTGCTGACTCTTTCGGCCAAGGCCGCGGTCCAGACACGGTGGGACTTTAGTTTTGGGGGCGCCGGCTCCATTGGCTCCCCTGGCCACTCGCAGGTTCTTAGTGAACCGGGCTACGTCGAAATCTTTGATCTGTGCGTTGTTCGCAGCAGGCTCAGTTTTCGTTTGTAAACTCACTGCTCCCAATGTAGGTACTGTTCGGGCGATCAATTTGAGGTGTATGACAACGGCGTGTCCATTGGTACGACTGCCTTTCTTGGCTTATATTGATCAAACCATTGATCGAAAAACGAACAGGTGTCACCTCCACCCCCGTTTCGGATGGCTGTGCGAGTAGCACTGGCTCGGTGAATGACGCCTGGGGCAACCTCAAGTGGTCGCGCGGCGTGTTCTACCTGGC
The DNA here is from genome assembly GCA_025349905.2 of Blastocladiella britannica. NCBI lineage: Eukaryota > Fungi > Blastocladiomycota > Blastocladiomycetes > Blastocladiales > Blastocladiaceae > Blastocladiella > Blastocladiella britannica. The sequence continues at coordinate 3,731 of MU624550.1, forward strand.
TCCTGGATCGCACTCCATCACCGTCAAGGCCGTGCAAAGTCCGTTTGGCAGCGGCGGTGCTTCTGGCATTATTGGGACTGGCAACAACGCGGCCAATTTCATTGACCAGTCGACGATCCCGGCGTGGGCGGTGGTCACGAACGGCACCCCGAATGCCAAGGTGCAGACGCGCGCTGCTGCTGCCGCGATCTGCGCCAGCAAGGGCATGATCCTGGCCGCGCCGACCAAGCAAACTTGGGACGCCGTTGCGGCTGGTACGCAACTCTCTCTTCGTCTTTTCATAGCTCGGACCCTGACAATCAAAATCAAACCAAATAACAGCCCTGCAGTCCAGCCCGGCGATCGTGGCCCCGTCGTCGACGGTGATTGTGTCGTCGTGGGATGGCAACGACTATGGCGGTGCTGATCTGGCGCTGACCATCATCAAGGGCGCCAAGCCGTCCGTGGGAGGTCTTACTCTTGCGGCCGCGCCGGCGTACCCGCTGTGCCAGAAGGATCCCAGCCAGACGCAGACCCCTGCGTACCAGCCCGTCACCATGGACTCGAACTTCGCGGTCGTGGGTCCCATCGGCAGCGCCAGCCAGCTGTCCGACGCGTGCGCCAAGGTCAACATGGTGCCGTTCCAGGCGACGGGCGCGGATCCGGCCGGGTGCAAGGCGGCGAGCTCGCTCGTCTTCCAGGCTGCTGGCCAGAACTCGCAGGCGTGGATCGGTGGGTGGGATGGCGCTTCCAACTTCCCGTATGTGGTGTCGACGGGCGCCACCGGCGGCTCGTGCACCGTCAATGCCGGCGACGTTTCCAAGAGCCAGTACTTTGTGTGCCAGAAGCCTGCTACTGGCGCTGCCAAGCGCTCCGAGCTCTAAATTCGTCTTGTCTCCCCCCTTATTCTGCTTTTTCTTCCCTTTGACGCAGCCAATCCACTTTTTCTCTCGCTGAAAGTCAGTCAATGAATTTTTCAATATTTTTCAACAAGAGGCGATTGATTGGTCGATCAAAGAAGAAAGGACCATTAAAAACAAATCACAAGTCATTGTACACGCTGACCAAGCGACGGAACCGAGCCGCCTCATCGCTGGCATTATTGGCCTCGTACCACCCAGCCATGGCCTCTGCGTACGCCTTGATCGGCGCTCGCGCCGCTTGGAGCCACTGCCGAACAGATTCGGTCGGGCCGCGTAGTTGGAGCTCGCACAGAGCCGCGCGAGCCGCGGCCCGCTTGCCACACGCATGCAACCAAGCTGGTGCCGACACCGGCACCGTGCCCACAAACGACCCGGGCGGCGGCCGCAAGAGATCGGTGGCGGTATTGGCGGCGTTGCGCGCGTGCTCGAGTGCTTCGGTGAACTGGCCCACCGAAAACAGCGCCTCGGCCAACCCGGCCCGGGCGCGCACTCCGTCGGCGGACGCGAGCGCGGGACTGGCCAACGCGGCGCGGTAGTGCGCCTCGGCATTGGCCGGGTCCGAGACCAGCGCACAGTCGCCGAGCCCGGCGTTGGCAGCCGCCGTCAACGGCCCACCGCCGGATAGCGCTGCCGCGTAGTGCAGCCGAGCGCGGGCCACATCGCGCGGGACTTGGTTCACTGGTGCCGCGGCCGGGTTGGTGGGCGACCGAAGCGACGAAGGCGGCGACATGGCCGATGCTGGCCCGGTGATGGCACTGCCGCGAATGTATATATCGCCCAAAAGCAAATGGGCAGCGGCAACATTCTGCGTTGCTGCGAGCGGGTGCAAGACGCGCAGCGCACCGACCGTATCGCTCTGCCGGATCAGCCCGCGAGCGTGTTCCAGGTGCTGCTCAATCGCCGCCGCTGCTGCAACTTCGATCGGGACCAACGGAACCGGGTATGGTGCCCCCGCTGGGTAAATGGCAGTAGATACGCCCATTGGCTGCCCGGCGATGGCCGAGGACGAATTTACCGCAACGGGCAGCGAAATGCTGGCCTTGAATTGGTCTACTTCTCCCCGTTCCAGGCTCGGGTGGACGATCTTTGCTGGCGAGCGTGACGCAGACGAAAAGCGATCTTTCAGGCGGCGCATGAGCGGCGGGGACTTGGGCGACGACGCGCCCACAGACGCTGCTGTTGCTTGCTGCTGTTGCAGGGTGGAGGTTCGTCGCTCGGCCGCCGTTTGGGTCGTCGTTGTTGAGATGGTGTGCTCTTGCAAGTGCTGACGCTGCTGCTGTCGTTCTTGTTGTTGTTGCATGTGCTGATACGAGGCAACCGATGTTGGGCGCACAGTTGACGCGCGGCGGTCCGGTTCGCGGCCTTCGCGGTACATGTTAACGCCATCTACCGCCGACGAGTCAGACATGCTCCAAGTGGCGGTGGTCTCCGTCTCTGGCGACATGCGGCCGCCGCCGCCGGAAACGCCTGCGTGATACGAGTGGTGCCGAGGAGCGGCGTGGTGGCGGCGGCGATCCACTTCTGAGGGAGTCGGGTCGGTTTCCACTGCAACCGAGCGCAAAGTGTGCGCGGTACGGTCGACAGCACTTGAATGGTTGTGCGCCGCAGTGGTTGTATCATGGTGTCGCAGTTGAACATGGTGCTGCTGCTCCTTTTGTTGATGCAACTGGTGCTCCGTGTGCAGTGTCGATGTATCCGTGGTTGAGTGCACCGTGTGTCGGGACGATTTCGAGCCAGCGGTCGCAGATTGGCGTACAGAGTGGGCTCGGGCAAGGTCGTCGGCACTCATGGCAGTGGCTGCATCGGTCGAGTTGGATTCATCGATGCGATAGCGTACGGTGCTGCCTCCATGACCGCCACTGCCTCCCGACGCTCGGCGGTCAGGGGAGGATGGCGAGGTTTTGAGGATACCGCGGTACGTTGGCATAGGCGTGCTTGCGGGTGCGCTGTTGCGAGCGGCTGACGGAGCGCCAGCGCCAACGGCGGCCGTGGTCGTTGTGACACCACCATTTGTCGTCACCCGCGTGGTGGACGCTGTGGTCGTCGTCGCCGCCGTCGTTGCTTCTACTGCTGCTGCTGTCGCAAACGTGGAGCCAAATGGGCGAGCACCGACTCTCTCGGGCGATGGCTCGCGGTCGAGGCTATCCCGGGCCTCTTCGTAAATGCCAGAGGCCTCCACAGTCCCAGAAACGCGTTCTTGGTGGTGATCGGTGCTGAAACGGGAGACGGAGCTGCGGTGACGAAGAGATACGACAAGCGACATATCAGACTGACTGGCCTCGTCATCATCATTGTCGTCCTCGCCAGCATGGTTGTGGAATCGAGATGATGGCGATCGCGACGAGGGCCGCACTGGGACGTCTTCCTCCTCGTATCCGTGCGAAGGAAGATCGGGCGACCAGGTGCGACGACGGTTAGGGTCAGCGTGAACGGTTGCCCGAATGGGGGATGGCGGGCTGGGAGGAGCAGCGGATCGAGCCGCATCGATAACGTCGCGAATGACGGAGCAAAGATCTGCGAGCTCGGTCGCAATCGCGTTAAAGTTGGGGCGAATGCTCGGCACGGCCGATGTACAGGCGTCCACGAGCGATAGCAGCTTGTCAATCTCGGCTTCCACCACTATTTGAAATCGTGCCTGGTCAATAATCCAAGTTATGCAATAATGAGAAAAAAAAAGACGCACGCTCAGGGCACCCGTCCACGAGTACGCGTTCAACGCGCTCCAAATCAACGTGCTCGTGCCCGCCGTGACCGCGAACATTCATGCGAAACACGTGCGCGCCTTCTGATGCGCCGACGAGCAGCTCCCACAGCAGCACGCCAAACGAAAAGATGACCGACGGCCACCATCCACCCTGAAGCTCGCCCACAACCATGCCGAAAGCATCCCGCTCGACCGTGAGCTCCCACTCGGGTGGCGAGTACCGGCCACGCACGGGGACGGGCGATGACTGCCACAGCCCCAACAGCTTGACCGACTGGAGCCCATGTGCAAACGAGCTGAATCCGTCAATGACAATCACATTTTGCGCCGAGACGTGCTGGTGTGGGACCGCGTGCGCTTGGAGCACAGCCAGGGCTGCGGCAATCGACTGGGCCGCTCCCAGTGCGTCTTGGACTGTCCATGGGCGGCTGTAGGCCGTCAAGGGCGTTCCCGCATCGGTGACAAGGTACCAGGGCGATCTTTGCAATGCGGCGTCTTTGTTGCGGTGGGGTTTCGAGCCGTCGCCATTGCCGACCTTGTCATCTTTCTCTTCTTCTTCGTCCTCCTCCTCGTCAAGGTCGGGAAGTAGGCCGGCGCGCGGGACGAGTCCAACGACAGAGACGAGTCCGGGGGTTGGCGCCAGCCCGCCCGCGAGAGCAATGCGAGTAAGCGTCTCCTCGGAGCCGTCTGGGAGTCTATGCAGGTGAACCGGGTTGCCGCACCATGTCGCCGTGCCCACAATCCCCAAGACGTGGGAAACGTCACTGCTATCCACATGATTCGAGTTTGTGCTCCATGACGCGTGCGCAAGCTTGACGCGCATAAGCGAGGCCGGCGACAAAAAGAGCCGATCCGCAACCACAGCCGCTGTCGTCTCTGCAAACACCGAGCGGGTATCGAGTAGCAGCGCGTGCATTGGTTGGTCCAGCCGCCGCAACTCGGCGAGATCAGCTGGTGACCACAGGGTCAGATCGACGCCTGTTTTTTTTCATTTTCATTTGTTAGTGAGAGGTGGTGATCCAATGCAAACAAAAAACAATCATACCAAGATCACTGACGCAGGCAGCCAAACGCAGTTGCATGGTCCGTGCCGTCGCCATGAATGCCACGACCGCTTCGTCCGTCACAAATGGCATTTCCTTCCCCTCAGCAAGCGCCTCGACCAGCGCAGCCGCATCATCGAGCATCAGTAGCAGGTCATTGAACCGGTCGGCAAAACTGTACTGGGCGGCATACTCGCGATGGAGCTCGTCGCGGTCCTGGCTCTCCTTTTTCGACCGGTTGCTGGCGGTTGGCAGGGCAGCAGCAGGGATTCGGGCAACCGAGTAGACCCGAGCGTACGCCTCGCGGACGCGGTGGTGCACCGGCTGACTGTACCGGAAGCGCTTGCGCACTGCATTCATGGCCGCTTGCATGTCATCCGCGAGCCGGACCGCATGGGCACGACCAATCGCGGCCAGAACCGGAGCAGCGCCAGCCGAGCCGCCAATCGTGCCGCGCGTGGCGGTCGTGCCGCCCGCACCTTTGGCCGCCTTGTACACGCGCTGCTCAAGTCCGACGGCAAGGTACATCCACCCGGCGAGCTTCCACGCAATGTAGTCGGCAATCGTCAAGGCTCCGAGAGGGGCAGAGGACGGGGAAGTCAGGGTCAGGAGGCCGTTGACCTGGTCAGCGCGCCCGAGCACAAGCGACAGCGTGGCGGGCGTCAAGCCCTCGTCGGGTAGATCCAAGTCGCTCAGCTGCCAGATCGGATCAACGTCGGCCGTGTCTTTGGGACCCTCGGTGCTGCGCTCGGAGTGAAGCGTTTGGGCGAGCCAAAGTGCGAGGGAGACCATGGCATCGCGTTTACGGCTCCCGCCCGATGTCGCCGAGGAAATAGTAGATCCCGTGACCGAGCCTGTCACCGAGCCGTCGTTTGCAAACGCCGTTGCGAGATAGGCAGATGATGTTGAGCGATAGGACGCGGCCCTGACGTTGGAAGAGGCTCGCGGTCCAAACGCGGCCTTGGGGAGGACCGTGGACCAAGGGGTGGAATCGCGGCTTGCTTGGCTGGAAGCACGCATCGTGCTGGCGCTGATGGAAGTAAAATACTCGACAAGTCCATCCACAAACGCGACCAGTGGGACTTCTTCGGGCCAGCTGATATTTTATTTCATGTTTGTACTTGGTTAGCTCGAGCAGCGCGGTGCATTTGACAAATTATATATATGAATACGGACCGGAACCCGAGCCACATGGATCGCACTTCAGTGACAACCTCGTCCGACTGGAGAAATGAGGGCGCGTGGGGGTCATACGGGCTTGAAAAGCTCGGCTCTGAGCGGGGAACTCCCATGGCCGCTTCGACGACACCGGCAATGCGCGGATCGGCACCGTCTTGGCGCATTGCCTGTGCAGCAAGCATGGCATACCGAGCAACGGCACGCTGCGCGCGCTCACCCGCCTGGCCAGCGGCCGTAGCGCCATCGTTGCCCGACTCGTAGTCATTGTCCTCGTCGCCCTCGTCGTCACTGCCGGCCAGACCTCCAGACCGCTGCTGCTGACGATGGGTTTCGGATGACAAGTTGCCGGAGCCGGAGCGTGCACTCAAAAGCCCCGTGGCGACAGCGGCCTCAACGGCCTCCAGCGCGGCAAATGCGACCGCCACTACATCGTCCGCTGCAGCCGACACGGCACCACGCAAACCCCGAAGCCGCGCGGGCATGGCACTGACGGTAGCAGCGTGGGCGGCTGCCGCAGCAACCACTGCACGCGCGCGCCGGTTGTCGGAGCCGGCGGCAGCAGCGGCAAGGATCGCAGTGGCCAACGTGGCAGCACGGCGAACTAGAGCAGGGGGGCACGTGGCGGGTGGCAGCGTCGCGGCGGCATCTACCAGCTGGAGGTACCCGGTGGCGGCGGGAAACGTGTCGCGGAGCAAGGACTTTGCCGCGTCGAGTGCCGGGTGCGTCCACAGCGATGCCAGCAGCCTCTCGGAGGTGGATTCTTGCGGCACATCGTGAGGGACCGATGCGTATTGCTGCTGCTGCTGCTGGTGTTGGTGCTGGTGGTGAGCGGTAGCCAATGCGTGCTGGGCAAGCAAAGAGTTACGGAGGGACGAGTGCGACGGCGGCTTGCGGAGGGATGGGGGCGGACGCAAGTACGGCGCATAGGCCGTGTACTCGGCCGACTCGGGCGGTGTAGGTCCAGCGATTGGAATCCCCGATCGGCTGTCATGTGCAACGGGATCACTTCCCTGGCGTAAAGCATCAAGGCGACGCAGCATGCTCGAATCACTTGGGATTGCTCCAATGGATGCAGATGGAGCTGTGCGATCGGCAGCTGCTTGAGCGTCATAAAACTCGTCACCGCCGTGACTGCCATATTGAGGGTGGTATTGAAACTCTGTAGATCCCGCCATGGCGGCGCTAGTGGAGGTGGTGTTTGTGGTCAAAGTCGCCTTGATCGTCCCAGCCTTGGACGTGCCCACGGCATTGTATCGCGTCTCGCGGACCGGCGAAAGCGCTGGTTGCATCTTGAATGACGCGATGGACGGACGGGTGCGAACGGTTGTTGCTGCATCCTGACCACGGTGAGTCGCTTGCCGCGGCGACGGATCGCGCGCAGGCGGCTGTGACTGGCCGGTGATCATGGTTTTTTTAATGCTTATTATCTGAGGTCGCAAGGTTGCAAGATTTCCTTTTCCGTCGCTGTTATCGAGTCAAGCGGGCAAGAAAGAGGATGCAAAAATGCGATGCGATCAAGAGCGTTCAAAAAAGTCGAAGTTGCCGCTTTTCACATCATGTAAAAAAAAAAAAAAGGCAAGTGGCGTGCGTATTCATTCAATATCCTGCAGTCCGTGCCGCGCAAACCACGCTACCACCTCCGGCTCCGAGACCCTGCGCGACCGAGCCTGGCGCATTTCCTGAACGGACGGAAACGGTGCCCCGTGCGACTTGTGCAACGCCACCCACCAGTCGAGCTGAACCAAGTGGTGCTTGATCCACGCTCGCAGCGCGCTTTGGTAGCACAGCGTGGGTGCAATTGGGACCCCACCCATGCGCTCGTGGAGATCAAGGAACAGATCGAGCATGACCCGAGCCGGGGACCTCGTGCCTCGCTTGATCAGGATGCCGCTTTCGTCGTCAGAGGATGGTAATGCAAAGGGTGTGCCGTAGTCTCTGTGCATTCCCCAAAACCATTCGACCACCTGCGCCTCAGACTCCTCGATGGCAGTGCAAATGACGTGCGCAGTAACAGGAAGCGAAGTTGGTACGGCACACACTGCCCACGCCCAGCGCAGCTGATCCAGGGCACCTTCGGCAGCCAGTCCCGCCAAAAAGGATTCATTGAATGAGTCAGGCAAGCCCGCCGCGTCTCGGTGCTCCCACCACCACTCGAGTGTGTCAACCGAGGCCGGTGCCAGCTGCTCGCCCAGGTTGAGAAAGTCGAGCCACTCCCATGGACTAACCCCGCCCCGCTGAAAGATGGTGGCGGGGAAATGTCCCTGCTGCACCTTGTCCCACCACCACCGTGCCGACTCGGCAGTCGGAAACGGGCAACAATCGCTGGGTTGAGATGACTCTATGCCAATCAATTGAAGGTGGAATCCATCTTTGGTGTCGCCGCCATGGTGTAAAGTCAGTTCCCACCACCAATCCAGAAACGCGGGATTTGCTACCTCCCTCGCGCGGGTCAGGTCGATCAACCGGTCGCCAGGAAAGAGGTCGGGACACTCGAGCGCCTTTGCGTAGAGCCATTGGCACCGGTGGAGATGGCCCTGTGACGCAAGTGTATGAAATGCGGTTCCGGTGCCCAATGCAGGCCAGCGCATGCCAGGGAGCGCATCGCAGTGGGCAAACGCCCATTCCAAGAGGAGAGTGCTATCGTCTCGTCCGGCAGCATACGGGACCAGGAACTCGGCGTCGAGCTTTCCATTGATGCTGGTAGCAAAATCCAAGGCGTATTCAGCCATGGTCACAAGCGCACTAGTGGCAGGCTGCCCCGAGAGATTGCCGAGCCAATCAAGAGGCAAATCAAAGTCCTGTCCCCACTCGTGCGAGTAATCGCGCAGGTACGTCAAGACGTCTAGCTGGCCATATTGGACAGCCAGTTGGCAGAGGGGTTCGAGGTCGCTGTTGAGCTCGAGGCCGCGGGCGGTCACCCACTCCAAAACGGTTTTTTGGCCGTGTTCCACCGCGGCGTGGAGCATGTCCGACATCCGGTAGGAGAGAAAGAGGAAATTTTCAAAGTCAATTACCTCGAGGTCGGGGCGCCGAGCATACGCCCACTCGAGTATTGATATATGACCATGGGCGCTGGCGGCCACCATTAAATCGTTCATGTCGCGAAGAGAATAACGAAAAGGTTTCCCTGCATGCATATCTTGAAGGTCGGGGCGGCCCAGTGCAGCAAGGGCGACCGGGTGTACGAATCGGCGCAAAATAATGCGATGAGTGTCCCGTGTGGCGCACTCGGGCACCACCGCGAGGAGGGGGATCACCGCCTGGAGCGAAAATGCGTTTCCGAGGGCCGCCAAACCGAGCACGCGGTCGATGATGGTGTCAATGTGCCCGAGCTGCTGTTGCATTTGTTTCTCTATTTTTGGTCGATCCGCGTCCTCAATATAAATTTAAAGGAAAAATGCCAGAAACCACGATCCTGCCCTGGATCATTATCGACCTCGTGCTCTGCGCAACCGCCGACGCGTTCCAGTGGACTTCTCGTGCCGCCCTCGACGTGGCCCCGGACGACTGCACGCCACGCGTGCGCCGCGTCGCTATGCAACTGCTACCCCACTGCCACTTGCTGGCCGCCACCGAAGCCGATCGGACCGACCTGGTGGCCCGCTGGCTCGATTACGGGCTCCCCATCACCAGCACGGGCTGGTTGCCGCTCGAACAGCGCATCGCGGTCTTGAGCCGCTACGCGAGCCGCCACGGGGACCTGGCCTTTCTCGATATGCTCCGAGTGGAGGCTGCCAACGACCCGCGGGCCACGTCGCTCGCCGGTGGCAGGATCGCCTGGGAAAGTCTGCTCGATGCCTCAGTGGCCAACTGTCAAAATGTAATGGATTGGTGGCACGCGCTCATTGTCGCCGAGGGGCCGCCACCGCCGCCTAATGACCCTGCATCGCCACCGCAACTGCGAGTGTTCCGCGAAAAACGACTCGCTCAATATGGTGAGCGGTGGGATCCGCCCATCACGCACTACCTTGCCATTGGTCCCATCTCGGCTATTGACGGTGCCGGGACCCAGGTTCTTGATTGGTGGCTGGATCTCGAGCGCGCTTATGGTGTTCGCTGCTTTTGGGACCAGCAGGTCGCGCACCAGCTGCTGGTGCACCAGCGGCAGGAGGCATTTGAGTGGTGGGTGCGGCATATTTGCCCAACGAATGCAGCGCAGCCATGGGCATGGCCTGAACAGGACCAGTTTCTCCTTGGCACAATGGCAGCTTTTGCACTCTTGGCATTACTCCCTCTACCCCCCGCTGGGTGCAATGTTGCCTATAGCCACGCCGCCGTACTGGCGGGCATGTCTCGGGCTGACCTAGACAGCAGCATGACTTGGTGGTGCACGCAGCACCGACTCGAGAGTAACCAGCTCCACCAAATTGTCACGCAATACGTGGTACCGAGCTCGTTCGACACCAGGGTATTTGAGGTGTACTCTGTCCTCGAGCTGGCCGCGACTGCGGGATCAGTGAAAGCGCTCGACTGGTGGACGTCGCAGGTGAAACTGAACATGTCCGATTTTGGCAAGGCATTACCACGCGCTGCAGAGGCTGGTCAGAATGGCGTTTTGGGGTGGGCTGCAGACCAAGGATGGGATGTCAAGCGCCATTTCAAGTTGAAATTCACCGTGACGGAGCTGCCCGCCACCACCAGTGCGCTTGAGACTCTAAAAGTACTCACCCAGTGGGGTATTGGTATTACCGTCAAGGACGACGTTCTGACGGCGGCTTGCAGGGAAGGGGATATGGCATTTTTGGATTGGCTCGCTCGATCGCCCCTGTCTTTTAGTATTAAAGCGGTTGATATGGACCTTGTTTGTGAGCGAAATCATCTCCACGTTCTCGAATGGTGGTCGCAGCTGCGCCGCGATTTGCCGCGCCGCGCCCAGTTCAAGTACACACACGCCTCCATGGATACTGCGAGTGCCCTGGGGTATATTTCGATAATGAGTTTTTGGAAAGACAACAGTAGCTCTCTCCCACTGCTGTACACGGCGGCCGCAATCGATATGCTATGCCAAAACTCGGACGCGGTTCCAGCGTTGCGGTGGTGGCAAGCCAGTGGCCTCGAGCTCAAGTATACTGCGCATGGAATCGACAATGCCTGCCGATTTGCGCACTGTACCAACGCGCTCGGGTTCTGGAAATCAAGTGGGCTTGAAATCCGATATTCGGCCCGTGCCCTCGACAATGCCACCCTGGAGTCTCATATCCAAGTCCTTCAGTGGTGGGCCAGCAGCGGGCTGCCACTGCGGGTGACGCAGCGCATGCTCACAAGAGCGCGCATCCATCTGGGCCTGGAAGATCCGGCGAGCCTTGACCCCATGGAGACCTTGTTTCGTGTGCCAATGCCAGATGTGCTGATGTGGTGGAGGGAGCACTTTTTCTCGCCAAGCAACGCTGTTTCCATTGTCTACGAGGTGATGCCCGATCACGAGTCCCTCCAAGATCAGCCCCAAGGCGCACCTCCGAGATCAAGAAATAGTGTTTTGGGCGTTTATATGAAAAAATTCTTCAATTGACGCCAAAAAAATCGAATAAATTTATTCAAGAGAAAAATAGTGGAAAAATAAATTAATCGTCCAAGGACAGCAACCCTGCGCACCCGCGGAGAACCCAGTGCTTCTCGTTGACTACACTTGGTAACCGCAAGCCCATGACAAAGTTGGTCGAGTGTCCAGTGGTGGACAGGATCCCGCGGCGGGCCGATGTCTTGTACAAGGGACAGCGATACACTTCCAGCGGCTTTGCGTCGCCGGGCTGCGCGATCTTGGCCGGAATGTCGGCCGTCTTGATGGGCTTGAGCCAGAGCGTCGGCAGCGAGCTGAAGAGCACCTTTGGAAGTGATTCCGTCAATACACCCGACTCGGGGTCGATACGCGCTCCCTCCATGTAGATGCCATTGACAAAGACACCGTCGTCGGGCTTGGTGTGACAAAACTCTTGGTCGAGGATCAGCTGGAAGTCGACGCCCAGCTCGTCAATCGCCACTTGGTACTTGCGCGCATAGTTTTGCAGTGTCGCAGTGATAAAGGACTGGGTAAAGAAGAACCCGGGGAGCCAAAACACGGTTGGCGCGCCCTCGTCGCACCAGTCTTGCAAAAACTTGAGGCGAGCCACCAGGTCCGTGACGTAGCTGCCGAGGGGTTTCAGCGACGGATAAGACTTGCCTGCCCAGGACGTCGGGACGCGCGAGATGAGCATGCACTTGACCGCGTCCTCGAGGTCGGGCGACATGACCACGAGACCCTTGATGGCCTTTTGGACGTTGGCCATGGACGCGTGAACAATCGAAAGGAGGCGGTTGTACCGGACGGCCTCTTGGACCAGCACCATGTTCTGCGAGTCCTTGTAGCTGACGGGGTATTTTTCCATCATGGCCTCGATCGGGAATGGCAGCGGCACCTTTTTCAAAATGTCGGAGGCCACCTCCAGAATCACCTCGTCGGTCGTCTTGGCAGCGCCACCGGTGCCACCACTACTGCCAATGGCCTTTTCCTGCGTCTTGAGGATCGATTCGAAAAAGACTCGCGTTTCTGCCAGCTGTCGAGTAATGTCGCCGTTCTCGTGGATGCCAAACGCTTGCGGCGATTGCAAGAGTGGCAGCTCCTTGATGTAGCCCACAATCGACGCGTGACCCGAAACGGGCGGCACATAGTACTCGGCGCAGCTTGAAAAGCGGTACTTTTCCTCCGTGACGGATGCTGGCGTGTAAAACTGCAATAGCAAGTTGCGAAGCGTGCGTCGATCCCAGTCGTCCGTGACGCGGCCCCCATAGTAGCACTCGGCCTTTGTTTTTTCATAAGATGGTGAGTTGGCTCAGGAGTATAATGACAAAAAGAAACCGTACAGTCATGTAGTTGATGGCATCGAACGGCACAACCTCGTATTCGTTCAAGAACATGTGCAGTTGCCTGATACTGATGCGCAAATCCGATTCGTTAAACTCGTATGGGATATTCCATCTGTTTTTTTACTTTGGTCATGAGTTTTTTTCAATGTGCAAAAAAAAAAAAAAAAGGACATACCCAAGAGGACCAAAGTTCCTGCGCTCTTGTACAAGTGCGTGGAAAAAGCATAGGGCAAACAGCAGCTTTTCCCAGGCGGCACTCTTGCACGACCCGTAAAACTGCTCGTCCGAAATGGGATCGCTCAGGTAGCTCTTGTGCAGGTTAGCCTTGAGACCTTTGGGCGCCTCGTTGGTCATCTTGACGCCATTTTGCAAGATCGCCGCCGGGAATTTGCCAGATGGGTAGGACGTGAGCCATAGGCGGAAATCCGTGTGCAGCGACGCGGTGGTCATGTCATCGGCAATCTTTTCCAATACCGACATCCACGAGACAGCCAAGTGGCAGTTCTGCAGGACGACCCAGCTACCCGACTTTTGCGCATCCTTGATCATCTTCGCCGCAATCGGGCCCTGCCCCTGGCCAAGCGAGATGGACATGAGCTTGTCTCCAGTAATACCTCGCGAGTCGCCGAATTTGAGCAGGCTGTTTTTAATTTGTCAATCTTCATTAAACTGAAAAAAAAAAAAATTGGAAAATGCGCACGCAGCCATGGGATCCACGCCAGGCGACAAGATGAAAATAAGCGGGATTTGGGCACTCGCGTCATCAAAACTGCCAGCCAGGTCGAACGTGGGCGGCTCGATAAACTTTTGCCCCATCTTGTTGCGCACAAACTCTTGGATGCAGGGCACAATGCGCTCGGGGCGAAGACAGCGAATGACGCAGAGCTTGGACAAGTCTGGGATCGACTCCCATCGCCCCGCAAACCGATAATCCTGGGGAGCCGGGTGGTCGTTCAGCGGCTTCCAATCATCGGACGAGAACTCCTCTGCCAGGCCCTTGAGGTTTGGCATCTGCGACAACCGGCAAATCTCGTTCCAGCTCTTGTCCGACAGCCATGCACCGCAGTCGGCGGGCTTTGGGATGCTGTTTTCCAACGAAATGCCGCCCGTGAACAAGAACGAGAGCTCGGCCGGATCAATTTCTCGTCGCGAGAGCAAAATGCTCGTGCAGAGCAAGAAACTGAAGAGCAACTTGTCCTTTTCAAAGAGCGATCGGCACACGTTGGCAAACAAGGCGTAGGTAAAGTGCGTCTCGAGGTTCTTGAGTCGCTTTTTGATGGTCGAAGACTTGGCGCTCTGCGCGATCGAGGCAACATACAGCCCAAGGTACCAGTTGAGCGAATATTGGTACATGGGGTCGATGTTGACCAGCTCGGCAATGCAAAAGAACATGGTGGCGCTGTGGTACGCAATCGGTCGGTAACTGTCGCGGGTCTCATCAATGGCCCTTTCCGTCTCGTCAGCAATTTTTTGCTCTGACCATTGCTTTGGAGTGAGTGGGCATCCCATAAAATGAAAAATAGCATAAACGCACTCTCGGTAATCTCATTGGACAGAATCTTGGACGACGAGAGAACCTCAATGGCAGTCGAGTTTTCCAAAATGTTGCCCTCCGAGGCTGACAAAATCTCGAGAATCTTGTCCTCGATTTCCTTGAGCCGACGCCGGTTGTCGGCAGAGGCAAGAATGAGCTGGTTCTTTTCTTCCTCGAGCTCGGGGCGTTCTTTTTGCACGACGATGCCCAGCAGCTGATCCTCCAGACCCTCGGGCGTAATCATAAAGTTCAGAAGCGACACCTTTGTCTGTAGCTCGGGCAGGTAATGCGGGTTGCGTAGCTTGGTCGTAATGTACAGCTTGAAATTGGGCGAGTACTCGATTGTCGAGTCGCCGAGCCGGATGCACTGCGAACCACCCGACTTGAAGATCTGCTTTTGCAGCAGCGGCTCGAGAATGGGGTCCAGCTCCTCCTTGACGTTCTCGAGTAGCACTGGCGCACCAAATTGAATGGCATTCTCCAGCGTGCGCAGGTAATCCGAGTCGGTCAGCTTGATCACCTGGAGGTTGTTTTCCTTTTCCATGTTCTTGATCCACTTGTTTGCCTGCCCCTGCGGGTCAATCATGAGTGGCCAGCGGCGGGCATTTTGCACAATCACGCCATTGTCGACGGAAAAGGCGTCCGAAGGCAGCCCAGAAATGGTCCAGTTGCGAATCAAAATGGGGTCGCCCAGCGTTCGGCCCAGCGAAAAGTTGTTGGAGCAAGGAATGTAGAGCTCGCGTGCCCGCTGGATCCACTCGGCGGTAATGTCGTTCCGGTACGACTTGGTGAACGCCCCCAAGTAGGCAATCACTCCCGAGGAAATCAGCACATCACCCGTCAGTGCCGTGTAGGTCACGTTCAGCGTGCTCACCACCTCGGTCCACCGCGAGCGCTCGCCGCCCAGCCCGTCAAGGAGCTTTTTCGCGCGGTCCAGCTGCTTTTCGCAATTGTCGGCTTGCAACTCGAGCGCCGCCTTCTTTTCCTGAAGGGCGGCCAAATTGTCTTGCAGACTTTGCAGCCGACCCAGCACCTCTGCCAGCATGGCCCGCTTTTCGTTCAAACTCGCCATTTGGACCGACAGCTCGTCCTCGGCCTGCTTGAGCGCCGCCTGCTTCGGGGCCACCACCTTGATGACGCGGTCGTACGCCTCCATGGCCACGACCCAGCTGCAGAGACCCTCGGCGGCAGAGGACGCGTTGCGCACCTTCTCGGGCCGGAACTCGGTGTTGGGGATATAGGTGGCGCGAATCTTTTTCATAATGTGTGGCGGGATATTGTCCTTGTCGTACAGCTTGAGCGACTCGAGGAAGCGTGCATCACCCAGCATCTTGAGCGATGTTTTCCAGTAGTCAAGGAGCATTTTGCCGGTTCCAGCCGGGTCAGGGACCTTGTCGGGCTTGATGTCCTTCATGACGCAGACCGCCTCGAGCACCAGCTTGACGCCGTCGGGCGGACTCTTCATGGCCTTGACGAGATCGATATCTTGCTTCTTGAGCGTATCGAGTGCCGACAGTGCCGCATTCAAGAGGGGCAGCGCCTCAGCCAAATCCGCCTCGCACTCGTTCTTCATGGCGGTAGCTTCGCCTGCCTTTTTCGCGGCCACTTCCTCGTCCGCCGCCACCACGTCCTTGGTGGCTTGCACATCCTTGGACTCGGAAGCAATGGTGATCAGCATCGCTGACGTTTCCTCGGACGTCTTGACCAGCTGCGGCTGCAGATCGGCGAGTTCCTTTTGCATGATGGCGACCGCCCCAGCGGCCAGTCGGAGCTTTTCCAGACCCGCCTCGTATCGGCTGCGTACGGTCGTGACTTGCTCGCGCTTTTGGCCCAGGAGCGACTTGTATGCATGCAGCAGCTCCAAGTACGAGGTCGGGGTCACGTAATTGAAGCGCTGCAGTGCCGCCTTGAACTTTTCCGAGTAGGTGGCTGTCGACTGGTGGAACAGCTGACACATTTCAATGACGCTCTTGCGCACCGGTGGCTCCAGCTCGACCGTCGCAAACGAGTTTTGCGCGACGGCCACCAGCGCCTCGGCGGGCCAGGCATGGAACCAGTCGATGGTGCAGCAGTTGACAATGGACGAGAACTGGCGCAGTCGGTTCCGGAACGCCTCGCCAATCGGCGACATGCAAAGCACAATGTGCAGGTTTTTCCGGACGCGGCTGATAAAGTAGTTGTAGAGGGCGGCGGGCGTCGGGTCTGCCAATCCAGCCTCGATCGCATCGCCCACCAAACGGTCGGTGATGGCTTGGCGCTCATCGTTCGGGAAAATATTGGGCACATCGCCCGTGTTGAGCAGGTTGGAAATGTCCTCAATGAACGATTCCTCCTTGATGGAGGTGTCGCTAAACAAAAACACGGTCGGGCGGTTGTCGAGACCCGACACGCGCAAGAGCTTCTTCAAGTCGTCGCGCCACTCAACCTTGGAATAGCTCTTGCTGATTTCAATGGAGAAGCAGGTCAGGTTGCACATGTGGGCAGCAAGTCGGGTCAGCGACTGACGGCCACTGCCTCCGACCCCAACCAGCAAGGCGTTTCCGCCAGGCAGCTTGAGAATGCGGCAAATCCGGCCAATGTGCTCCACCGCAAACCGGAACAGCACCAAGCTCATCTTGTTCTTGTTGATGTTGTTGTAGTCGGCGAGCTTGAGAATCATCTTGTCGTTGAGCTCCTGCGAAAACTCAATCTCGGTGTAGTCGGTGGACGCGCCAAAGTCGCCGAAAATCACCGAGCCCATGCGGCCATCGGGGAACATGCCGGTCAGGTCAGAGACCCCAAAATCGGCTGCAAGTCCCTTCTTCAGCTGCGCGAGGAGCAAATCTTGGTCCTGCGTCGAGATAAGCCGATCGCAAAACACGCGCATCACCTCGTGGACCCACAGCTTGATCATGCTGGACGCGTCCACATACGTATCTGATTTGGACAGCGTCAGTCCCTGGACCACCTTGGAGAAATCGCGCAGATTAAACGTGTAATGCGACTTGGCGGGTGTGGGGAGCAGGTGCGCTACCGACCACGTGTAAATCCCGAGCGTGGCATTGACAAGGGGCGTCGTGAGCGCCGCAATGTCGGACGAGAACTCGCCAGCGCTAAAGTGCCACGAGAGAATGGCCGAAAAGATCTGCTGCATGGTAGCCTGGTCAAACGAGTTGATGCCAATCTGCTGGAAATGCCGCGCAAACCGTGTCGTGATTTGGTTGCGGCCGCCTCCGGGCGGACCCATCGCAGCCACAAATTGCAGGTCAATGAGCTCCAGCCTGCTCGTGTCCTTGCGGTCGTACCAGTTTCCATGGTCAAACCACTGGCGCAGCAGCTCAATCGGCGGCTGAGCACCATAAGTCTCGACTTCGGGGACATTGACATCGTCCACAAAAATAATCAGCCGCTTGCCGAGTGGCGGGCCAAACACGCCCTTGCGCCGCTTGTCCAGCTTGGCCATGATGATGTCCTGCGTTTGGTTGGCGCTGGTACGGGCCGAGAAGTTGACGAAAATCGGCGCAAAGTGCTTGGGCATCCCGGACAGCAGTTTGCGCGAAATGTACTTACTCTTTCCGGTCCCCGTCGGGCCCACCAGCAGCACCGACTTGTGGTGGGTCATGAGCACGTCGAGCAAGAAATCGTAGCGAATCGTGTCCTTGGTCGGGATCATGATATCACTGTACTCGGCGTTCTTGGGGATCTTGACCGTCTGCTCGAAACGGCGCATCCACGTCACCCACTTTTTCATGTCGGCCGTGTACACGTAGTCGTACACGAGTTGGCCGTCGGGGAAAATTGGGAGTGCAGCACGCACAAATTGGTCAAAGCGCGACTGGCTGGCCGTGTCCAGCAGCCCGCCAATGGACCACACGAGAGCGAGGGCAAAGATAAATGTCAAGGCTTGCGGCCGCGACTCGGCCGGCAGCGGAGGCGTTGTTGTTGCCACAGTTGTTGTCGATTCCAGCTCGGGGCGAAGTGGGTCGAGTTGCGCATCGATAAACTGGGTCATGGAAGTGACGAGGGCAATGTCCTGCGAGGGCGCCAGCTCCTTGCACTCTTTTCGAATAAAGTGCAGGCTGGTGGCAACGTGCGCAGTGACCAAGTCCCGCAATACCCCGACCTCGTCCGCTGAAAGGAACGACGCCAGGGTGTTGAACCACGAATCCACGGTCGGCTGCCAGCCAAGCCGTTCTGGCTCGAGAAAGACCATCCCGCATCGACTAACGGTCGCTGGCGACGCCACCGCCAAGTCACGGACTTCAAACTGCAGCGACATGGTCGACGAGAGCTGAATGATCTCACCGGACATGAGACATAGCTTTTTGTTGTCGTCGAGCACCGTGTTCATATTTTCAATCCACACGGCATCGACCGGCCCGTCAAAGACGACCCATTTCCGGTCGGGGGACGTGGAGGACGCGTAGGCGCGGAATGACGTCGCCAGAACGCCATCGGTCCACTCGTGGCTCACGGGGTCGAACTGGCCGTAGAGCTGGCCCATGGGGATCGACTTTGGGTTGATGACCTTGTACTGCACTTTTAGGTACTCGGTGTTGCCCTCGGCGCACAGAAGCGACATGGCGTCGGCGAGGACGCGGTAGCAGGATGTCTTGCCCGACGACGTCTCGCCGACGAGCATGTATCCGTGTCGCACCAGCATCATCTCATACAGCTGGATGATCTTTTCCATGAACGACGGCACCAACTGCAGGTTCCGGGTCTTGCACACGCGACCCACAGCGTCCTCGAGCGCCGAGTAGTCCATGTTGGGGAGTTTGACGCCCGGGAACAAGTCCGAGACGATACCTCGAAAGAGACCCACGTCTTGGCTAAGAAATTTGGGCAGGTTGACGTCGATGATGGAGCGCAAGACAAGAACGTTCTCGTCCTCCTTGGGGAACTTCATTTTGAGGTTGCCGGCGGCCACCAGCACCGATTTGACGGCACGCATACCATAATCATAGTGGTCCTGGGAGGAGAGCTGCTCCGAGCACAGGCGGTATGTTGCTGCGATCTTGCGCGCAAGCAGCCGCGCCTCCAAAAAGCCGTACGAGTAGAGCGTAATTTCGGCAATGAGCGCATAGTCGGGCACCATCATGGCCACACTGCGGAACAGCGCCTTGAGGTTATCGGGGAGCTCCGACCGACCGGCATAGCCCGGGTTCATAGTGATAAAGACCGCGCAACCCGTGTTGAGCGTCAGCGTCGACCCCTCAAACAAGAGTGTCTTGGCCTTGAGGGCGATCGCGCGCTGAATCGTCAGAATCTGCTGCGCCACCACCGACAGCACCTCCAAGTCGATGCGGTTAAACTCGTCAAAGCACGCCCAGGCACCTGACGACGCAAGGCCCTTGAAAAACTTGCCCATGGCAATGTAGTCCAGGCCGTCCGAGCAGTTGAAGACGACGCACTGCTTGGCCAGCGCCTTGGCCAGATCTTTCGTGGTCTCGGTCTTGCCGGTACCTGCCGGGCCCTCGGGCGCACCGCCCAGATTGAGGTGGAGCGCGCCAATCAGCGTTCGGTAGCAGCGATCCGTTAGGGGCGTGATGACCAGTCGGCCGGTGTTGCCGAGGTACTCGTACCCATAGTCGCGGGTGGCATTGATCATTTTGACCACAACGCTGTCGTTCTCCCAGTAGTAGCGCAGCTGGCTCAGCCACGAAAAGTCGTTGGTGTCGCTCAGGTTGTCGGCCGCGAGCTGAGCAACCACGTCGCGGGCGTGCACATTGATGACGACCAGGGCGCCGAGCGTCATGAGTGCCATCTTGGCCAGCTGTCCAAACTCGCCGCGAATCAGCTTGATGACCAGGTTGAGCTCGGTGGTGCACTGTTGCGCGTACTTTGCCAGTTCGCCGCTGACCCCCTTGCTCACCGCCATCTCGATCGACCGCGTCCAGTCAATGGACGAGACGCAAATGACGGCCTGGCCGGGCCAGTCGAGCACCCACTTTTCAAGGGGCTTGGACGCGTAGTCGGCGAGGGCTGCTTGGACAGTGGCGTGGACGGCCTTGATCATGCCCTCTTCTACCTGCAAGAGCCACTTCTCGACTGCACCCTTTGCCTCTGCCGTCGAGATCTTGGCAATGAGCGGGAGCACCTCTCCCTCGCCTGAAATCAGGGCCTTGATATCGAGCTCCTCGCCCTCAAACTTGAGCGCAGAGACGCCCTCGAAGCACTTTTTCAGGTGTGGCTCGACGCGGGTCGGATCTTTTTTCAAAAAAAAAAATAAATAAATAAAAAATAAAATAAAAATCAGTGAGCTTTATCAAATCGTCAAAGAGGAGTAAAAGGTACCCTTGGTTTCGGACAAGATCTCGAGCATCTCGTCGTTGGACAGGAAAAAGAACCGCGGAAAGGCGAGCCGCTTCAGCTCGAGGTAGTTGTTGAGGCCCTTTAGAATCTGCTCCAGCAGCAAATTGTCTCCCTTGAGCTCGTCGAGCATCCCCTCGTGCGCAGTCACGACCATGATGGCCTGCTCCTCGACGGTGCGGGTCATGATCTTGCGCCAGGAGGCGTCCACGGCGCGGAACTTCTTGCCCTCCTCGGGCATCTGCGACATGATATCCTCGGACGAAAAGATGGGCTCGAGGTACAGCCACGTTGCTTGCACTTTGAGCCACTCGTCAATGATCTCCTGGCAAGTGACGAGACGGTGCTCCCAGTCCTTGATTTCGGCCTCGAACGGCTTGATATACGGCGATGACCGCATGGACTGGGTCTTGACAATGTGGTCATCCAGCAGCTGTTGGACCTCGTCGAGCGCCGACAAAATGTAAGTCTTGGTCTCGCGGTACGCCAGAGCGGTAAACACCAGCGGCTCCCACTCCTTGACCATCTTGGCAATGGCCCTTTCGAGCGAATACTCTTTGGACGCCGAGTCGGAAATCTCGGCAAACTTGGTGTAGTGCTCCTCGAGGTTCATCTTGAGCACTTTGCGCAGGGACGTGGACGCGTCCGGTTTCAGCGTGACGCCAGCGGCCGCCGACATGTCCCGCCAGTGGCGCTCGCGCAGCCCCGGGTTGCAAAGAATGCGAATCACGGGCATGTGCAGCAGGAACTCGTCAATCTTTTCCTTGATGTGGGCCACGATGCGGAGCGGTGCGGCAACACCCGAGATCATGGTGCCAACGCGGAAGGATTCTCGGCGTAGCGTGTCCACCTCTGCTTCGACGGCCTCTGCCTCCAGATCCAGCAGTGGGCCGTCCATGAACTTGCGGTACGCCTTTTGGAACGCGGTCCCGCACGCATAGAGTGCCTGGTACGGCTCGAGCGCGTCGAGGATCTGCTTGCGTTTCGGGTAGGTGGTGATCTCAAGTTGGAAGAGTTCCTCCTCCTTGTTGAAGGCGGCGATCGTTTCGACCGCGACCATGAGTTGCTTGTGGATCCCCTGGACCTTTTTCACGTAGAACGGCATTTCGTCCACGTCGCCCACCTCTGCGAGCTCGGCCACCTGCTTGGCCAGGTCCTCCAGCTCGGCCGCGAACCGCTGTCGGCGCTCAAACAAGTTGTCCATGTTTTTACGACGCGCTTCGGCCATGATCTCGTCGTGCCGCGCCAGGGCCGCCTGGAGCCGGGCTGGCCAGTGGAACGTGACATTGTTGAGCTCGATGTTCTCGGGGGTCAGCGCGCAATAGTCGACAAGGTAAATGAGGCGACGGCGAGCATCGTCCACGCCTTGGAACAGCGCCGGAAGCTCCACCTCTTTTGCGCGTGCCATGTGCCGAAGCAGCTCGTCCATTTCGTTGAAGTTTTCCGGCACGCACAGTGCGCGTTCTTCGATTGCTGCAAAGTCTTGGTTGAGTCTGTTAATTTTTTTTTGTAGTTAGTTTTCTGCCATTGTAGTAAGTGCCCGAGGAATATGTACTTTGTCTGCGCAGTAATGGAGATGCGCGAGATTTGACCAAGGTACTGGTTGGCCAGTGCGATCGCGCGGGCAGAGATGGCCCGGTGGAGCTGGTCCACGTTGATGGCAATCATTGGGAACTCGACGGTAGGGTCTCGAGCAAGCACCTTCTTGGACACTGCATAGTAGTTTTCCACTTGCTGTTTTTAAGGGTGTGTGAGACGTCAAAGGCAACACAAGGCAAAAAACAGTATGAGTACCTGAGAGTAGTCGTCAAACGAGTGCTCCGAGCTAAAGAACTCGGCAACTGCGTCCTCGTGTGACCGGTCCATGATCTCAAGCTCCGACTTGTACCCAGCCATAAACTCTTCGACCCGTGCGCGAGCCAGGGCAAACAAGGTCCGCAGGCGATCGCAGGCCACAGTGGTGATTTCGGGCTGCACCTTGACCTTCATTTGCTTCAAGTCGGGTGATAGCCGCGGCCGCTTGGGAAGCGATTTCGGGTTTGCGGTTGCGAGAGCAGGAGCAGCAGCGTGCCGCTTTCTCCCCGCGGAAACCGCAGCGGCCACGAGTGGGGCGGGGCCGACAAATAACGTGTGCGCCGCCTGCGAAAATATGGCGGACTGGATGGTCGGAATGCTTTCAATGGGGCGCAGGATGAGCTCCAACCCACCAACGATCTGGGCCTCCACCTCGGACAAGGACGGATCATAGGTGATTTCGGGTGCGGCCGAGGGATGGCAATCTTCGCCATTCTCAAAGTGCGCCGCTAGCGGTTCGGTCTCGCCGGCAGGAGCGTGAGCAGGTTTGCTGCCACTCGAGTTTGCCGCGGAAGCGGAAGTGGAGCGCTGGGCCAACGACACCTTGACTGCAAATGCCGGCGCAACCAAGGCCGAGTATTTCAGGGAATCTGCGTCAAACAGGCCCAGGTAGTCGGAAATGGACGAGAGCGCGGCCGCCAGGATTTGGTGCCGAACAAGCGTGTTGGCACAGTCAAAGAGCGCCGGGTCATTGAGCTTGGCCGGTGGGGCTGAGACGACAACCGTGCCACCTCTCGCCGCTCCGGTACTGGATCCAAGCGCTGCCGAGGCCCGCGAGCTCGAGGAGGTCGCGCGGTCCGAGGCCCCACCTGCCGCGTCCACCTTTGGGAGGGTTGGGCGGACGAGGATCGAGTAAAAAAAGTGCAGCACATCAAAATACCATCCCTGGATCATGCGCTCGCGAGACCGCTCCGCTTGCACAATGAGAATCGACTTAAAGACGGCAGCCCGGTACGGACCGGGAGTGAGGCGAAAGTCGTTGACGGTAAACAGCCGCACGCCATTGAGTGAGTGCTGCCACGTCTCGACAATGTACCGAACCGCCTCGTGGGTAACCCACAGCCGGCGTTCGAGCATGGCGCGGTGGCGCAGGTAAGATGGGCGCCACGGCATGGGGAGCGTGAGCTGCATTGTGGGAGGCAGTTCAAATGCCGGCGGTTGTTGAGCAGTGGACCCACGGCGGCCGGACGGAGCGGTGATGACCGCGAGCGACACGGAGCTCGAGAGCGAGCTGACGGACGCGAGTGACCCCATTGAGCCCGCGGCGGTCGAGTTGCGGCGGCGCGGCCGAGGAATCGCCGACTTGGCGAGAATGGCGTGCATGGCCGCATCGTGGTTTCCCTCGTTCCAATTTTGCTCCACCGACGCGAGCATGGTGCGGATCGTGTCGGCGTAGGCAGCCCGAATGTGGCGCGGAATACGGCGTTCGACACGCATCAGCATGGCGGGCTCCATTGCAAACGGTTCTTGTGATTGGATGGACTTGCGCAAGACCGTGATCAGTGTCTGCGTGTATTTTCCCATTGGATCAGTCACCTTTCATAATGTGTAAAGAGATAAAAAATACCTCCATGCGCTCGTCTTCACTGGCATAGTGAATGGCATCGTCGGCATGCGCATCGGCCATAGTATAAATGGTTTGCAATGTGGTAGCATCGTACGTCCGGCGCCGTTCCTGCTCAGCGACAAACTCGAGGACCAGGTCGCGCATCGGGCGCCGCACCGTTGCCCGCTGGGCATCACGCGCCGCCGCGTCCTCAGGCGAGAGCCCCGTGGTGGCCGTGGCGGTCTTGACAGCATAGTCGGCGGCCGACTGCTCGCCGATCTTTCCTCCTCCTCCTCCCCCACTGTTACTCGCCATCGGTGGAGCAGGCAGCGGCGTCGGGTACTTTCCAGGACGAACCAGAGATCCGGAAGCTGGGAGAGTTGCGCGGCGCGCTGGCGGGGGCGGGTGCGGGCGGATTTGCGACAGGGGGTTGGCTGGCGAGGCACGCGCTTCGCGCGACAGCCGGATCAGCTCGGGGAGAGACGTAGTGCGGTCTGCCAGTTTGGCACGCAAGATGGTGGCCGGATCAGCATCGCTCTTTGTGCCTTTGTTGTTGTTTTTCTTGTTGTTCCTGTTGTGCGAGGCTGTTGGTGGTACTGACTGGTGGGCAGTGTCAGCAGCTGCTGCTGCTGCTGTTGGGCCTTTCGGCGGTGTCATGCTTGTATGATTTACTTTGAATAATCTCTCGTTCCTTTTGGCATTGAGGTCTGGGAGAGCGGATGGGAAGCTCAATATACCTTTTGATGTGAAATCAAGGGAAATCATTCAAATCGCAAATGATTTGGAGGCCGTCCTCGTCACCGACCCGGCACCTAGTCCTGGCGCTCCCCGGGCTACTCACCAACGTCCGCACCTCGCGCAAATTTGACTCTATCGCTCGCATTGCCAAGCAAGGTCCCTTTCGCTATTTTGGCTTGTATTTGCGCAACCCAATGGACCAACAACGACAAATTATGGACAGCCAATGCCGACTTCCTGACCCTCGACTACTACGGCTGCTTTTCGAACCATGGCGACATTTGGTCGGGCCGCTGCACGCACGACCCGCGAACGCAGTCCGTGACCTGGTCTCGGTGGACCACCGATATTCGCGACGCGTGCGTTTCCGTCGCCGCCACGGGCCACCCCTCTCCGACGCGCGTGACCGTCATTGGGTGCTCGATGGGATTCGCCCTTGCCCTTGATACACTGGCAGCCCTGATCCCGATCTGGTCCACCCCTCGGCAGCAACCACCGCGGATTCACTTGATTGGCGTTGGCGCGAGCCCCGACCCTGCTTCGGCCTGGGCCAGGCGTCTGGTCCTTCATTCTGACGAGAATAGTGATGTTTCGAAAGCGTGGGGCTGGCTGCCGTCCATGTACGCCGAGGATCCGCAGCGCGGGTACCCTATTCCGCTCTCGCTGGTGCAGCCGGCTCCTCAAACTCAATCGACGGCGCCCACAACACCAGCACCGCCAATATGTCATCTCTCGGTGACTTTGATCCATGGTAGCGACGATGCGGTGATCCCATTGGATCGTGCCCAAGTGGAATTGCCCGCGGCGATCCATCGCGCGTTTGGTCAAGACCAAGTCACTGGGATTGAATGGAGGGTGATACCCGGGGGTGATCACCGGCTGAGCTCCGCGGCAGATTTGCAGGTCCTCGAGGAGGTGGTATTGATGGAATGAAAAAAGTGTATAGTTATTCTGTCACACGCCAAAGAAACCAGTCGTTGCACTGGCGCCATGATCATGGACATGTGCGCTCATATCCCAGTGGTGGAATTGGTGGTGGTCATCCCCCATTGCTGTCGTCGCCCACCCTGCCCCACCATCGCTGACAACGGACATTGCCCCCGCCGGGTCCCAAATCGGCCCATGAGTCATGTGAGAGGCCAAAGCCGCATCCACGTGCGCTTGCCAAGCCGGCCCAAACCCAGTCTCGGGCAGTCCAACGGCCACGTGTGGAGCGGCGGACATGGCGTCGTGGGAATAAAAGTGCTGCTGCTGGTCAGCGCCGACTTGAACGTGGGGGTCGACAGGTGGGAGCTCAAAGTGACCGGCATCGTGCACCTGAAAGTCGTGCCGGCCCATTGGCGCCACGTGCACTGTGTCACCGACGTCAATGGGGTGGAACGCAGCGGAAGACTCGGCGTGCGCCGCTCCTGCTGTTGCTGAGGACGTGGGCGCCGCCATGGCCGCTGGAAGATGGGCGTCCGCGTTTCCGTTCAGCACAGAATATGTTCCGCCGCTGGTGCTGACATCAGGTTGTACAGCGCCATGCCACGTATCGTCCGTCAACTTGCCAGCGGGCGTGGTAACGGCGGGTGCCTTTGACGCGTTGATGAGCATGTTGGCAATTCCCGCGGTGGCGCCCATCAACGACGCGCCCGTGATGGCGGCCGTGAGCCACATGGTGAATTTGGGCGGCGACCGCACCGACTGCATGGCAATAGCTTGTTGCAGCGACGGCGGCACCGCAAACGTCAGCGACTCGTGCACGCCAATGGTGGTCCCTGTTGCGCGAAGCGTCGGGTATCCGTCGACAACGAGTGCACCTCCACCGGCACCGTTACTACCGCCGTTGCCGCCGCTGGCACTTTCGAGCGGAGACGAAAGCAGTGCCTTTTCGGACGACCGCGATCCACGACGCACGCCGCCGCCGTTGCCGTTGCCTCCATTCGTTTGACCGGTGGACCCGAACGCGGCCGAAAGCGGTGCCGAAAACACCGCCGAGACTGCTTCCCGCGCTCGTTTGGGGAGCACGGCAACAGTGGCGGCAGCGGCAACAATCGACGGCCGCGCGACACTGAGGTAGGCGCCGGTCACTGCCGACTGCAGCGCAAATGACAGGGGCGAGTGCGGCAGCGACGCGTACACCCATACTGCGGCGCGGGTTGGGCGGCGCGCCAGGTACAGCGATCCTGGCGGGTAATTCGGACGCTGGCGGCGGCGTTGGTGGTGACGATGCGGGGATTGCTGGTGTCCTCGCTGATCTCCGTGGAGCGGCCGGCGGCCATCGTAATAGGGGCTCGCCGGGTGGAGAGGCATATCCGCGATACTTCCATCGGCGGTCAGGACATCCTCGTCGTCTTGGTCCGACTCGTCCGATTCGGTGAGCTCGTCCGATGCCGTGGCAGAGCCGCCGCCCGGAGACGCAGCGGCGGCGCGCTGGGCCGCCGCGTCCGGACCACTGTCACTGAGCCGCGGCAACCGCACCGCCAGGAACCGCCCGTCGGCCGTGCACCGGAACACGACGCATTTGCCCGAGTCCCGCATTAGGTCCAGCGGCACTGCCGACAGCAGCGCGTCCTCAAGGACTCCGGGTGCACGGCGTCCTCCCGCGGCACCGCCAGAAGAGGAAGCAGCAGCAGTCGCGTGGCCCATGTCGTCATACTCTCCGCGCTCGCCGCGCGCCCAGGCTGCCAGCACTGCCGGCGGTAAAGACACGCACGCCACGTCAAAGAAAAGGCCGCGGTCATCGTACCGGGTGCGGGACACGTGCTCGAGCCGCAGGACCTCGCGCGCCGCCGCTCCTCCAACCGAGTCGGTGGTGATCTCGGACGACGGGACCGCCGAGTCGGTGATGGGGGCGGACGAGGGTGAATGCGGCGAAGTAGGCCTGCCTCGCAGCGACATTTTGGTGCCGCGGGTGCGTGCGTCATCGCGTCCAAATGCAGCAGCTGTCCCGTTTGCTGCTGCTGAAGGTGGCGGTCGGTTGTCGTCACTCCCGCTGTCACTGCCGCCAGCAACCATCACCTCGCGGATCAGCATTCGGCCCTTGGCGTCCGTGATGGCGACTGGGTACGCGAGCCGCGCAGAAGCC
The DNA here is from genome assembly GCA_025349905.2 of Blastocladiella britannica. NCBI lineage: Eukaryota > Fungi > Blastocladiomycota > Blastocladiomycetes > Blastocladiales > Blastocladiaceae > Blastocladiella > Blastocladiella britannica. Next base: position 31,432 of record MU624550.1, read on the forward strand.
CCACCCACAGCACCTCCGGCTATTCCTGGGGCAAGTGGGGCGGGTCCATTATAATGGCCTTGGTGATGCTGACGCAGTCGTTGGCGTTGTTGGTGTTGGTGTTGCTGTGGCAGCAGTTGGTGCTGAGGAGCATAGCGCGGAGGTGGACTGGTCGCAGTTGCGGCCACTGGTCCGTGGTGCTGCCACTGGCTTGCAGGGGAAGGGCCAGGGATCGGCGGCGGCGCAGCACCCGCATCGCGGCTGCTGCGGGACGAGTGGACAGCATCCGCGTATGGCGTGGCCCCACTCGGGTGATGGTGCAAATCACTGGCCACTTCTGGAAGCGGCGAGAGGCCGGGACCTCCGCGCAGGCTTCTTTGCATCTCTGGGCCGGCGATAGCAGACAAGGCGTCATTCGGCACGGCTGGAGGATACTGTCCGCTACCGGTGGCGGCGGCTGGGTTGCTATTGCGGATGGAGGGTGGGATCTTTCCGGCAGCAGTAGAGTCGGAGAGGGCAGCGGCGCGTGGACGGGTGGCCACCGCATCGTAAAAGTGCGGCACATCGTCGTCGCCCGAGTCCCTCCCACTGTACTTACGATCGGCGCCTTCGGCAGCGGCGGCAATCGGGCGCGCAATGCGACCTGGGTGGTGGTGTGCGTCCCGAGTACGATTGGTGCTTGCCGTCACCCCCGGACTCGAACCCGATCCGCCGCCGGTGGTAGTAATGGTAGCGGTCGCTGCAACGACGCCAGTAGCAGCCCGAGTGGTCTCGCGGAACGGATCGCGCGGATTGCGAATGAACACGAACCGGAACGTGCATGCCGACGGCGAGTACTGTGGAGAGGTCGTGAGTCGGCGGCCGGCATCGACCGTCAAGTAGTGGCCGGCGTCCGTCTGGAGCGCGAAACCCTTTGCGGTTGGGTTCTGTCGATATGTTATTGTGAGCAGCAATTACAAGATCAAAGGGAAGGAAAGGATAATACATACTGCAACGGTAAAGAGCGTCTTGGACGTCGGGTACTGGATGGCAAACATGGATCCCGAGTCCTTGAAGCCCAGAAAGAGCGGGGCAAGGGCATCCGCGGCCGATTTGGTGGCATCACCGGCCTTGGGGCCACGGGAGGAGCCAAGATCCGCCATGGACGACGATGGCAAGGACGACGACACGTCCATTGCCGGAGATCCGTCTCGATCCAGCCCGGCATCGCCATGGCGCACGCACAGCAGCACTGGCAGTCCCTGGCGCACCGCGTCGCGGGTGACGGGCACTGGTTTGGCGCCGCGCCGGTACTCGAGCAAGAGCCATTCGGCCGACCATGGGTGCGGCGGACGAGAAGAGCTCTGATTGCGCGCATTTGCTGCCGTTGTTGCTGTTGCCGTTGCCCGCGATCCGGATCGGGGTGAGGGATTGGCGGACGACGGCAGCGACAAGGATGACGCGGTCGACGATGACGAGGACGACGAGGGGGCCACATCGCAAAACTCGGCACGGCGGGCACTGGTGCGGACTAAGGCGTAGCTGGACGGGAGCTGCGCACACATGATAAAGACGGGCGGGATCAGCGGCGCAGCGAGCGCAGGCGTCGTCGGAGTCACTGGAGATGCATGGGATCGGCGACTGCTATTGCCAGTGACGCGGACAGTGCCCGATGCTCCCACCTGCGCGGACGGCGGTGCCTGGGCGTGGGCGTGGGCGGGATCGGCGGCGGCCAAGTGGTCGGGTGCGGACCGAGCATGGGCCAGCGTGCGTTGTTGTGTCCCATTATTGGTCGACTGTTTTCGTTGCGGTGGCTCGTCGCTCATGAGCAGCGATCGGCGCACCGAGGGGGGTAGCGTGGCAAGGGTGGTGGACATTTTATTATGTTTTTGCTGCGGTCAAGCGCCTTTGTTTGGATTGGTCTTGGGAGAGGGAACGTCGCAATGCGATGTGCGATGCGACTTGCCTTGGTGGGAAGAGCAATACGCTGCACCCGAAATGCGCAATTGGAGCTTGACTTGCGTGCGCTGCAAAACTGTCAAACTTGTTTCGGATTTGACATGTTCTACGCTTTCTTGGTTCCATTCTTGACCTCGACGCCCGTCCTGCCTCCTCTTCGCCCGTCACAACCACAATACATAAAAAATGGGCGCTATTCTATACATTGTTCTGGTCATCATTGCCGCCGGCTGCGTCGGCCTGTTATTCCTCAAGCAGACCATGAACAAGTCGTCCAAGCACACGCTGCCGCGTCCCGAGCCCGCCGCCGAACTGGCCACCCCCAACCCAGCACAAGCTGCTTCTCCCGGCGTGAGCTGGTCCCCTGGTTCGGGTCCTGCCTCGCCTGCTCCGACTGCTGCTCCGTACGCTCCTCCCCAGCAGCCGCAGTACGCTCCCCAGCCGCAGCCACAGTACGCTCCCCAGCACCAGCATCAGCAGCAGCAGTATGTCCAGCAGCAGCAGCAGCAGCACGGCTACCCGAGCGGTGCTCCTGCTGCTTCAGTGGTGACGTCCGCGCCGGCCTTTGTGCCCGTGTCCGCTCCATATGGCCAGCAGCCGATGCAGCCCCAGTACGTGCCGCAGCAAGTGTCGGGTGGGAGTTATATGCCGCAGGTCACCGGTGGAGGCTACATGCCGCAGCAGGTCACCGGTGGAAGCTACATGCCGCAGCAGCCGACGTCGCCCGTGTCCATGCAGCCGGCCATGGTGATGCCGTCCCCTGCGCCCGTGGGCATGCCGCAGCCGGCACCCATGGCGTACCCCCCAGCCTCGGGTGCCCAGCAGCAGCAGGGATACCCGCCGGCATACCCGTCGCAGTAGATTGGTCGCTTTGTTGATGGGATGTCCGATATGGGATCCCTGTTCGTCGTTTTACGTTTCAACTGCTTCTGCGCAATATAGATGAGTGGCGCTTTTCTTTTCTTCTTGTTCTGAACAGCAGCTGCCTATTGAGGACTTAATTTTATTGACACAAAAAGGACGCAAAAAGGGATGCTCGTGGGGAAGCTAGTCCTGAGCAGCATGAGGAGCAGGAGCAGCAAGGGTTGACCAGATGCTCGCCACCGCGCGATCAAGCGACTCCACGGGCAATGGATGCGAGTCCGTATCCTCCTCACCGGTAGTGGTGGTAAAGTAGGCCGAAAGCACATCGTCAATGTTGCGAGACAGTGTACTGACGTGGCTCACGGGCCGAGACGCTCGCCAGGACTGGTCCTGATCGACGACACCGTTCTCCTCACCGGTCGTGATGGTGGGGCTCAACGCACGCGAAATGGGCCGGTGCAGCGCCGACAACGGGAACAACCCCGGCATACCACTCCCACGCGTCAAGTTCTGGCCCATGGCCCACCCGTCATCGAACTCCGCCGTCACCACCACCTGGTCGCCCGGGTGCAAGTCCAGCTCGTCGTCTTGCTGCGGCTGGTACTGCGCAATAGCCTTGAACAGCTCGTCCACTTGCGGTTGCGCGCCGTGGAACGTGATTGGGTACAACCTTGGTGCGACCAATTGGGGCGGCAGTTTCAATGCTCCAAGCGATGTGAGACGCTTGTTGACCTTGGACGTTGCCAGATCGTCGCTGCTCGGTGCGGCGGCGGACTGCGCAGGGGCCGAGATGGTCACGAGCGGTGGTGGCGGCGCCTGGATCGCACTTGCGGGATGGCTCGAGGACACCTCGGAAACCTCGGAAACCTCGTCTCCGTCGGCACCGCCAAGGGTCGACTTGCCCGATGGCGGCGGGAGCGGCGTGGCCAGCGCCTCCATCAGCGCAAACGAGAGGTACGCGTCCTCGCCAAGCCCCAGCGACGGCTGCCTCGTGGCAGTAACTTTCTTTTGCGCCGTTGGAGCAGTTGCTGGAGCTTGAGGTGCCGACAGATCGTCCTTGATCACGACGGTCGTCTCCACCGATGCAGCTGCTGCAACTGGTTCAGGCTGCTGGGGCATTGGTTGCTGCACCGTCGGAGCAGTCGCACCGGCAATCGCCCTCGGCTCCTCCTCGGCCGGAACTACCATCTCGGGGGTGCCCATGCGATCCAAGAAGTCAGACAACTCGGCGATCGGCGACGGGTCCGCTGTCGGAGTTGAGACTGGTGAATAGAGGCTCTTGGTACGGCTCGGCGGCAGGGAAAGATCCGTCGCACCCAGAGTCGTCGTCGTCATCGGGGTCCGTGGGACCGGCGCGCTGCCACCACTGACCTGGCGCATCGCCACCGCGGCGGCCGCGGGTCGCATCGGAACTCCTCTTCTGTCAGCAGCGGCCGGTGGGTCCTTGGCGTGAATGGACGCTGTGCGTCTAGCCGGCCACTTGCGGATATGTTCTGGCAATGGAACGGCAGCGGCCGCCGTCGTCGTATCCGCTTGGACGTGCTGCTGATCACCGCCACCAAGGCGCGGCCGACTCGGCCGCGACAGAGCATCAAATTCCTCAGTCACGGCCCGTGGAGGCCTCGGCGGTGGCGTCGCGATCATCGGGCGGGGCGAAGTTGGGAGAATGCGCGAGAACCGGTCCTCGTCCTCAATCGACACGGGCCGAGCCGCAGCAGCCGCCATCGTTGTTGGCAAGTACATGGACGACTCGCGCCCTTTGTTGCTCTGGTTGTTGATGATCACCTCTGGGACTGCTGGAGCCGTCCGCGGTTTCTGGGTGGGCAAGTACATGCTACTAGCGCGCCAGCTGCTACGAACACGCTTGACCGCCGCTGCCGCCGCTAGTCGCAGCTGATGGGACTGTTCTTTCACAAAGTTATTGTACGAGATGAACAAGATCAGTACGACCACAATCAGGCAGCCAGTAATTATAAACACTGGCGTAAATTGGCTCGTGACGCTCTCTGAACTGGTCATTTGGCCGGCAGCATGTCCAGCGCACAGGGCCAAGAGGACGCAAAGGCCGCTGATCATTTCTATTGGCCTGTTGCTGATACTGTGAGTGTTTCCAAGCTAACATCGATTTCGTTGGACATACTTCCTATGATTTTATGCAAGTAAATACACTCTATTGGCACCCTGCGAAAGAGCCGGCGTCTGCATTTTTTTCCCTTCGTTGTTGGAGCTTTTGGCCGCATCAAATCAAATAAACTCAACTTTGAAACATACGCCCACTCCTCCGATCCGCCACACATTCACAAAAATAAATACATACAAAAGCACGCTCTCTCAGGCAACGTAATGATATTCGCGCGTATCCGACGGCGACCGCTCCAAGAACTCGCGGTCAATCAGCGTCTCAATCTGCTTCTTGATCAACGTCGGCTGACAAATGAACCGCGGGGTGACGATCCGCGTCACTTCCGCCACCAGCTCGTTATGGACCAACCGGCGACGGGCCTTCATGACCCGCACGATCGCCGCGTCCACCAAGTGCCGGCGCTCCTGGTCGACGTCGGCGTGCACCGATGCGCGGTCGGCGTCGCCCTCGGCCCGCGTGGTGCCGACGATTGCCGCAATCTTGATGCGCGTCATCTTGTGCGTGAACGACGCGTTGAACGTGAACGTATCTCCTGCGTTCACGGCTTTACTGGTCATTGGGGACTTGGTCAGCAGCGCTACTTTGCCCACTGACACCGACTGCAGCGTGCGCTTGAGCTCGGGCGCGGGGATCCCGGTTTCCGTGAGCATGTCCTGTTGTATTATTTTTGATAGTTCAGTATGTTGTTCGGTGATAGCGAAATTGAGAGACAAACCTCATATGTCCACGTATCGTGACGGTTGAAGAGCATCAGGACCACCATCGTGTACGTGGTGACAGACAGCTCGCGCTTGGCCTTGTAGTATGCCGTTACATCCGCCGTACCCTTTGTTTGATAATGTGTCAGTATCAAGTGTCAAACAAAGAAGAAAATAAAAACGAACCAATGACGGCATCCACGTCAAGACGCGGCGACTAAACCGCTTGGCATAGTACTCTTCGAACACGGTCATCATGGCGCGCACCGCGTCCGGGTACACGACCGCCGCCGCGGGTCCCGCGGCCAATTCCGCGGCAGCGCGCGATCCCTCAGGTGCAGCGGCCAATGCCGACGCCGACGCGCTCGCGGTCCCACCCACAGGCCACGACGCCGAAGTCAGCACGTTGACAATGAGTCCCGGTCCCGTTGCAATCAGCGGGTTATCGGTCGTCGCCACGATCACGCGCCGGTGCACTTCAAAGTCGGCGGCGATTTCGGCCGACATGGCCATATCCGTGAGCATTTTCTCCATGCGCACCGTGAACTGAGCGCCGGCCATACTGCGCAGCTGCGCAATCACCGACTGCTCGGCCTCGTCGGACGCCGACGACTTGCGCAGCAGTCGCCGCGACAGGCACTGCGAGTAGAACCGGTCAAACTCGTCGCGCTGTTGCAGGAACTGGAACACGGACAGCGCGTTCTTGACGGCGGCATCGGCATCGGCGTCCGATTGTTTGGTGGACCGTTTCAGATGGTGGTCGAGGAACAGCGCCAGGTACTCGGGTGCGCGCGGGGCATGGTTGATCACCACGGTTTCGACATCGTGCAAGCCGCGCTCAAACAACGGGTCGGACGCAAAGCACCGCAGTTGCACGTGGTTGATGAGGCGTTGCACGCCCACCACGTGTGATACCCACTTGAGCGCCTCGGAAGACGCCTGGTCCGGTGCGTCGCCGGCCGTAGCGGTGCCAGTGCGACCCCGCGCGGGCTTGGTTGCGGCTGCAGCAGAAGAAGAAGCAGGCGCAGTAGCACCAGCGGCGCTTCCCACCGACATGATGGATGAAGGGGCTGAAGTGCCGATCGGGGTGCCACCAGCAGGCGGCTCGTCGTCGTCACCCTGTTCAGTAGCACCAGCAGCACCGCCATTCATTCCCTGCCGACCAATAGCGATAGTCGCCTCGACCGGCGCCGCGCACCCGATATCCCTAATTTTCTGCACCACGGCCTTGCGCAGCACCTCGAGCCCGACTTTCCCGTCGACCTGTGCGTACAGCCGGTACGCGCGACCCAAGCACGCCTCGACCGCATTCTCGGCGCTCGCCAGTGCCAGTGGGGCCACCACCCCTGCCAGCACGTGCGCGTGGTGCGCGACCAGCATGGTGTCGTGGATCGTGCGCATCAGTGCCGCGCGGGTCGACCGGTGAACCCCGCCGGTGGCCGCGCGCGCGTCCTCGTGCGCGAGGATCTCGTCCACGCGCTGCAAGTACGACGCCGAGTCCAGCGTCGCGAGCATGTCGGTGGACTTGCGCGCAAAGTACAGGCCGGACGAGGCGAGGAACGCGCGCTCGAAATCAGCGGCATACACGCTACATGCGGTGGTCGGGAGCGACTCGCCAAAGATGTTTGTTGGGTGACGGAGGCCTGATTCATTCGTTGAGTCAGTGACGATAGAGACACCCAAAGAAAATAGGGGAATGAACGAACGCAATGGGTCGGCAGCACTGTCGCCCAGGTCCACAAGCATGGCGATGGCGCGCTTGATGAGCCCCTGATCGGTGACGAGTCCCTCGCGGTCGGCCTGGATCTGGGCTAGCAGGCAGGCGCGCAGGGCACCTCGCACGTTGGTCGAGGTGGAGCGCAGGCCGTGGTCGCGGAACACGAGCAGGCCCATCTCCCAGGACGTTGGCAGGCGGCGCTCGATCAAGTAGTTCTTGTCCTATTAACCATTTTTTTCTTTTCTTCAATAGAGCTCTGAAATGGGTTAAAAGATACAAGACGGTATGGTATATACCAAGTACATGAGCACGTCCGAGACCAGCTTCATAGTGGTAACAAAGTGGTCCCACACGCCCAAGACCGTAGCCAAGAAAAGTCTACCCTGGTCCCCACCCAGCGCAGCCAGTGACTCGGGGGACGCCACTGTCCATGCGGACGCAGTCGACGACGGGGCAGCGTCAGCATCCGTACTCGTAGTAGAGGGCACCGGAAACGACAGGTCCGTAATGAGCGGGGCCAAGCGATCGTCCACCGTGGCTTTCAGCAGCTCGGAAAGCGTGGCAATCAGGGCCGAGCACAGCTGGTCCCCACGGCGCGCCAACGTGAGCTGGTAAGCGTTCCGGTAGATCTGTTCGAAAGACAGCGTCGATGCCGACTGGGTGTAGATGACACGGGTGGCGGACGTGACCACGGCCATGGCGTCGGCGTGGGCGGTGGCGCTCGCGGAGGACCCGCCGGGGCCAGCGGACCCGGGAGCGCGTGCCGGTCGGATTTTGAGCTTTTGTGCTGAAGACATGGCTTTTCTTTAATTTTGTCGTTTTAAGAGATGCCCTCAGAAATCGGACACCGACACAGTAATGCAATGCAACCAAATGCAAATGCAACCATGAAATGGCGACATGCTGTGGGGGGTGGGGGAGGGTTCTCGGCAGGTTGCGTTGCTGACTTGATCTTGGTCCTGATCGTCGGTCGGGGAAACGGCCAACGGCCAACTCCTCGGCTATATAAAAGGGACGGACCGCCCCCTGCCCTCGCAGCAACTTGCGCACCCACATCAATTGCAAAAGCAAAAAACAAATGCCCTCATACACCCTTAACACCAAGCTGCCCGTCCCGGCTCTGGCGTACGGCACCGGCACCAAGTGGTTCAAGCGCGGCGACTCCACCTCGCCCATCAGTCGCGACCTGGTCGACGCCATCAAAGCCGCGCTGACGGTCGGCGTGCGCCACATCGACACGGCCGAGATTTACAACACCGAGGCCGAGGTTGGGGTAGCCGTGCGTGAGTTTCTGGCCGAGAACAACGGCACCGTCACGCGTACCGACCTGTACATCACGTCCAAGATCTACCCGGGCCTGGGCGACGTGGACGGCACCGTGCGCAAGTCGCTGGAGCTGCTGCAGACCGAGTACATTGACTTGTACCTGATCCACGCGTACGTCTCTATCTTTTTTTCTCCCAGGACGACCAGCGTAACTCATAAATGGAGAAAAAAAAAAACATAGACCGTTCCTGGACCGCGTCGCCAACCTCCCGGCCGACTACACGATCTCGGACGCGTGGCGCAAGCTCGAGGCCCACCACGCGTCGGGCGTGCTACGTTCGATCGGTGTCTCCAACTTTGACTTGCCGCACCTGGACGAGCTGGTAGCCGGTGGAAGCGCCGTGGTCCCCGCCGTGAACCAGATCGAGTTCCACCCGCTCCTCCCGCAACCGATCCTGCGTGCCGGCCTCACGTCCCGCGGCATTATTGCCGCATCGTACGGCCCGTTGGTCCCACTCAACAACGCCCTCGAAACACTGCAAGCCTCTGAGCCTGGCCGTGCGTTCCTAGCGGCCTTGGACGCGCCCGCGGCGCGGCTGGGCGTGGACCGCAGCGCGGTGTTGCTGCGGTGGAACCTGGATCAGGGCCACATTGTAGTGTCCACCAGCGCCAAGGTGGAGCGCGTGGTGCAGTTCTTGGCGATCGGGTCCGACAAGTTCGCGCTGACGGCCAGCGAGCGCGATGCTATTTCCAGCACCGGCGCTGCGGCCGACAAGCTGCGCAAGTTCTGGCCCACGGGTCGGTTCCAGGAGTAAATGCTCCTTGCAAATATATGGATTTTTTATTGGCTTATTTCGATCCGACCAGGACCACCTTGGATATGAGAAACAGGTTGAGGAGTACCACCGCGGCCAGCGCCGCGCCTCGGCTACTCGATTCGGCTGCGGCGCGCTCGCTGGATGCGTCTCGACGGCTTTCGGACGATGCTGTTGAAGCGACGCGTGTTGCAACTGATGGTGTTGGTGATGGTGGCCGCGCTATTGACTCAACCATGACGGGATCTGGCGGTGGCGGTGCCGCCTTGGCCCGCTGTCGGTGCACTGCAGCAGCATACATTCGTGGCGGTTCCTCATGAATCGTAATGACGATCGGCGGCGGCGCTTGGATGACTGGCGGCGGCGGCGGTGGCGGAGGCGGTGGCGGTGAAAGTGAAGAGACATGCGACAACGGTGGCAATGTCGGCAATGCAGGAGGGACCGGGTCCACTAGGATAGACCTTCCGCCCCTCGTCGCCCAGCCCGGATCCGCACCGCGTGCTTGCTGCTGATGCTCCGAAAACAAGGTGGACGACTGAGGAGGAGGAGGAGGAGGAGGAGAGGGATGATGCAAATGGTGCAGGTGTGGTGAATACGGCCACGGTGCGCCCTCGACGGCCTGGGCAGTCATTGCATGCGGTCCCCCTTGGTAGCCAGATCGCGGCATTTGCGGACTGGAGAATCCCTCGCCGCCATGCGTGTGCCAGTGGGGAGGTGGTGGTTGTGCCATAGTGTGCAATAATGGGGTGGTGCGGTAGGACATGGGCTCAGGCGCGGGCACGGTGTCCAGAGGGTGGTAGAGGCAAGGGCACGTGCAGGTGCGAGTTCCAGGCAGCTGATCCCGCCGACCAGGAATACCAGTGACGGGCGACGGTGAAAATTGTCGGCCGCCCCGCCCGCGATCCGCCTGCTGCCAAGACGAAGAAGAAAAAGACCATTCAGAGGAGGAGGCGGCCAAGAGCTCAGTCTGCACGCCGCACGAGACGGCGGCGGTGCTCGGGCGGCGATGGTGATTATGACAGTCGTCATCGACTTGGACCCCGACATGGAATGTAGATTGCCCAAGGCGGGTGGTGCAGACAGGACGCTCAATAGTTTGAACGGCAGCGTCGGCGCGCGGCCAGTGCAGGCGTGCTTCCAGGTCGGCGGCGCGTCGGTTTGCCAGCTCTACATCACGGCGCGAGTCGCGAAGCATGGTTGCCAGCTCCAGCACTGACGAATGCAAAGCGGCGGCGGCACTGGCGGCCTGATCGGCGGCGGCGGCAGCAGCGTAGGCTGCATCCACGGCATGTTGTGCCTCCTGGCGCGAGATGGGAGCTGTTTTTTTTTTTTGATTGAGTGGGAATCGATTCAATAAGAATTGGAATTGGAAGGGTGCGGACAGGCGGAGTAAGAAAAGTCGGGCCGTGAAGGCGAGGGCTGCGATGATCGCGACGACGGCGGTGGAGAGGCCAGGTGCGATGGAGACGGTCGGTTGTGTTGCTGGTGATCTTCCTGTAGCGGCAGTGGAGCCGGCGGGCAAGTGCATAGCGGTTTGGTGTGTCGTGTTGGAGCTAGCATTATATTTGGGTGATTTTGCCAAAGAGCTCTCGCTCACAAAAGGGAAGAGGTCCGCCACACTCGTGCAAAGCTTTTTTCTTGGTGCGAATGTGCTCGGCGAGCAAGTCACTGGAGTGGATCTCGCAAAACGGCCAACCTAGTTCTATGAGTGTCCATGGTCTTGCATGTCGGAAGGGCTGGCCTGCCAACAACATAAAGGAATTGCATGCTCGACCTCACACTTCCCTTTTGTCATCATTTCTTGAGGAAAGCTCCAAAAAGGGACAAAAAGGGAATCCCGCTCGCGCCCACCTCTTTGCATTTTTACCTCAAACAAAGAAAGGAAATGATGATTCCAACGATTCTGTCCCGCCACACCCTGGCAACCGCTGCCGCTGCCACCCCTCGCGACCACTACCGCGTGGTGATTGTCGGTGCCGGAACCGGCGGTCTTGCCGTCGCCCACGCGCTGTCGACGTCGCTCCGGGGCGAGCGCATTGCCGTGGTGGACGCGTCAGAGCAGCACGCCAACCAGCCGCTGTGGACTTTTGGTACGGTTCCTATTCATTTTTTTTTACGCCATATCCAAAAGACTCATACAAAATTTGAACAGTCGGCGCCGGCCTCAAGTCATTCGAGTCGTCGGTGCGCCCAACCGCGTCGCTGCTGCCGAACGGGGTCACGCACGTGCGCGCCAACGTGGCTGCGCTCGATCCAGTGGCCCGCACACTCACCACTTCTGGAACGGGCTCCCCGACACTGTCGTACGACCACATTGTGCTGGCGCCCGGAATCGCCGCCGACTATACGTCGATCGGTGGGCTGGAAGCGTTGCTGGCCGATCCTAACGCGCGTGTGGTCTCCAACTACCACCCGGAATACGTGCAAAAGGGACCCGCCGCGATCGCGTCGCTGGCGCGTGCCGCGGGCCGCCCAGGAGCTCGCGAGCAGCGCGCACTGTTCACGATGCCCGCGTCGCCCATCAAGTGCCCGGGCGCTCCGCAAAAGATGGCGTACTTGGCGGAAGAGGCGTGGCGCGACGCGGGTGTGCGCGGGAGCGTGCGTGTCGACTATGCGACCGGCACGCCACGTATCTTTGCCATTGACAAGTACGCGCGCGCGCTCGAGAAGGTGGCTGCTAGCCGCGGGGTCAACGTCACCACCCACGTGGACCTGGTTCGGGTGACCGACAGCGCCGCCACATTCAAAGTGTGCCCGGCTGCGCCCGGCGCCACGTCCCCACCGGCCGCGGGCACTCCAGGTACCGAGATCACGCTCGAGTACGATTTCCTGCACGTGTCCCCGCCGCACCGGCCGCCGGCATTTATTCGCGCGGCGGGACTGGCGGACGCGGCCGGGTTTGTAGCCGTGGACCGCCACTCGCTGCAGCACGTCAAGTACCCGACGGTGTTTGCTTTGGGCGACGCCGCCGGCGTGCCCACGTCCAAGACGGCCGCCGCGGCCGCTGCCCAAACGCCCGTCCTGGTGACCAACTTGCTGGCGTCGTTGTCGGGTAAGCCCGCGACCGTTGCCAGCTACGACGGGTACGCTTCTTGCCCGCTCATCACGGGCAAGAAGAGCGTGATTTTGGCCGAGTTCTCGGGGTTCACGGGCCAGCCGATGGAGACGTTTGGAGCCATGTCGGACCAGGGCGTGGAACGTGGGTGGGCGTACACCCTTACCGCCGACGTGCTGCCGTGGGTGTACTGGAACGGGCTGGTCAAGCAAGGGTGGTGGCAGGGACCCAAGGGTGTACGCGAGACGGTCACTGATGTGGCCAAGGCGGTTGGACTTGGCGGCGCTTCGTCGGGTCCTTCTTCTGCTTCGCCTTGAGTCCTCTGGAGGTGTGCACATATTTTAGATGCAGTATTTGGGAAAATGTACAAGTAGATCAGTGGGAATCTCTTTCAAAATTCATTTAAGAAATGTACAATCCGACACGCGGCGGTAACCGCGGCGGTCGCGACCAGTTCTCTTGGGACGAGGTCAAGTCCGACAAGCACCGCGAGACATACGTCGGCCACTCGGTCATGGCCCCGACCGGTCGCTGGCAGAACGGCCGCGACATTCACTGGTACGCCAAGGCCAAGGGCGATGACCCCAACGGTGCTAACCCCCGAGCGGCGGCCGAGGAGGAGCTTCGTCGCGTCAAGGCCGCCGAGCACGAGGCGATGCTGGTTGCATTGTGCGTCATATACTTTTCCCGAGTGGGTCGACAGGACCTTCAGCACTAACCGCCGTATATGATCTCATAGGGGACTCAAGAAACCGTCGTCGTCCACCGACCCGGCCGCCGATGACGTGCACCGCACCAAGGCCGAGCTGGCGCGCGTGATGGCGTCGATGGGCGATCTGGAGGCCGAGGACAGTTCCGCGGCAGGAGCCAACCCGGACGCGACCGTCGAGGCCGCCGACACGCACTTGCCCGGGCTCGGGTCGTCACGTTCGGCGCGCTTGATCCCACAACTGGCTGGGCGGTCGGCACCTACCCGGTTAGAGGGCAATGCGACCGCTGCTTCATCGATGGCTCCACCGGCAGTGCCTGGGTCGTTGTCGCGCGAGGATCACAGCAGTCGTCGTCGCCGTCACCGGGAGGACGATCGCGAGCATGGCGGTGGTGCTGGCGAAGACAAGAAGGATCGGCCGAGGCGACAGAGGCGGGATCGGTCGCGGTCACGGTCGCGCGAGGATCGTCGTCGTCGACGTCGCGAGGAGCGTGCCGATGAAGGTCACCACCATGCTGATGGTCGCCAGGATGATATCAGACACGAGAGTCGACGCGAGATTCAACGAGATGACCGTGCTCTCCAGCGTGACCGTGATCGTGATCATGACCGTGACCGTGCCCAAGAGCGTGATCGTGATCGAGTGAGCGATCGTGAGCATGGCCATGACCGTGATCGTAGGCATGATCGTAGCACCAAGGACCGTGATCGCGACAGTCACGGGAGCGAAATGCGGAAATCCGACCACCCACTCGAAGCTCTCCGCGAAGCCGTTCGCAACAGTCGGACTCAGAGTCGTGGTCGTGGTCGAGATGACGACGACGGATACAGGCACCGTGAGTGAATGAAGTCCCTTTCCGCTTTTCTTTGTCTTGCATGGGCTCTTTCGCAAAACGACAAGCAAAAAAAAAAAGGAAGCAAAAATGAAAATGACACCCTGGACCGTGGTCACCGAGGACGACACCGACACGCCCTTCTCCGGCACCGCATCCGCGCACATCACCCCCGACACGCTCTCTGGATGGCTCTTTGATGGTGCCCCGGCCCTGACCATTGCCGACACCAGCGTCACCTCTGACGTGGCGCTGGACGACCCGTGGGCCGGCAGCGAGCGGCCGCCGCACCGGCCTACTCTTTCTGCTGTTGATGCTGCTCCTGTTGCTGAACCACTCTCGGCCCGGCCCATCCACCTGGTTGCCCCGGAAAAAGCTCACCCGAATCCCAATCTCAATGACGCGGACACGGACAACACTGAGAGCACCTCCGCTTCCCCAAAGTATCGCGCATCGGTGGGACAGCTGCAAGAGCGCGCCAATGCCCTGGCCGCGCACGCGTCGCATTTCCGGGCCCAGATCGCCGCCGACCGTGCCGCCCTGGTGGCCGTGTCGGTGATTCTGGACCGTGCGGGTCACTTGCCCGCGAACATGGTCAGTGCCGCCACTGACGGCGTTGCGGCGGCTCTGGCAGTGGCCGGCGGGGAAGATCCGGACTCGATCGCTCGCCGCGTGCGTGCCACGCTGATGGCCGCGGTCACTTTGACGTCCACGGGCGCCGCGTCGGTGGCTGCTGGTCTCATGTCGGGATCGGCCGTCACTGCGAGCGTCTCGGGTGCACTGGCGACCAGTCTGTTGCGGCGGGGCGCGATCGGACCGGCGGCACTGGCAGGGATCGCGGGGGTGGGTGCCGCGCCAGCGCTGGTGGGTGGAGCGGTCGCAGGACTGGTCATGGGCGGCGTGTGGTGGGTGGGTCGCCGGTGGGAGCGGTCGCGCGAGGCGGCCGAGCTGTCGCGGTTCATTTTGTATGTTCCCTGCCCTCTTCATTTCCTTCCATTCCATTGACAGCCACATATGTGTAGCGAGCTCCGTCAATCGCGTGACAACATGCTAGTCATCTCGCTGGCGATCCACGTGGTCCGCCACCACCTCGACACCCTCAAGGCGTCGCTGAGCGTGCTGGGCCCCGCGGACGTGGCCCTGGCACAGCAGCTGACGGACGGAGCGCTGCGGCGCATCCAGTCGGCGGACTTGCATGCCATGGCGATCGCCAAGATCGCCGACGTGGACGACGGCCTGTGGATTGCGCCGATCGAGGCCACGGTGCCCGACCCAACTCTGTCGTTGCCGGACGGGTCGGCCTTTGCCACTGCTACCGAAGGTGATCGTCGTGGCCGGTCGCGTAGTCCCAGCCCGATCGCAGTGGGAGCAGCAGAAGCAGCAGCAGCGGCGCAGGGCCGGCCACCGCCGCCACGATCAGCGTCGCCAACATCCTCGGCTGCAGTGTGGTCGTCGACGGCCGGATCGAGCCCGGTCAGCGGCAACGGCGGCGGTCCTCGCCCGCGGTCGCGGTCGCCGCCCAACCCCGAGTTCATGCCGCTGTCGGCATCATGGATGGTGGTCGGAACCGTTGCCGGATCCAGCGCCGACGTGGCGGTGATTGCCCCGGCCGACAGCAACAGCCGCGTCTGGCGGAGCTAAGGCCCGGCGTATGGCAAAAACATGAATGTATTCTGCAATGTGATAAGTCTACTTACTCCAACCCGGCCGCAACCCGCGCCAACTCAGCCAACCGACTCCGCCGCCGCCGCTCTTCGCGGTGCTGGCTCGACTCGCCCTTGCGGTTGTGTCCGCCTCGGTACTGTGTACTGGCCTGCCGCGCCGCCGCCGCCGCCGCCACTGCCACTGCCGCGGCAATCGCTTCGGGGCCGCCGTTGATCGCGTCCTGAGCAATGCGGCACTTGGGGGTCGCATGCGACACGTTCGGACCGTGAATGTCGCAGTGCAGCATTGGGCGCCGGTCTTCCCGCGGCTGGTGCACCAGCGCCGACTTGAACATGGCCATGGCGTGGTCGCGGTGGGGGTGCTGGTGGTGACGCGGACTGGACGACGACAATGGCGGTGGGGTCGGGAAATGGGTCGGCGTCTCAGTCGAGGCGGTGGCAGCGGTGATCACGGATCGGAGATCAGGGAACGGGAGGGGCTGTCGGGTGTTGGTCGGGGGAGTCGGTTGCTGCTGCTGGTGTTGTTGGGTCTGGTGGGAGTCATCGCACGTAGTGTCGCGGAACGAGCCTGCATCCGAGTGGTCGTCGTCGCTCAGGACGTCGGACAGATAAGACTCAAGCACTTCGTCGCTACTAAGACTGTAAGTATCCGACCGGCGCCGCGAGTGTTTCTGCGGCACCGACGAAGAAGCAACCGAGGAAGTTTGATGCCGCTGATCGTCGTCATCCTGGAGCCACTCCTCGTGGTCCGCACACACATCCACCAGCTTCTCCCACGACGTCGGAAGCGCGTGCACGGCCACGCACCGACGGATCTCGGGCCGCAGCGCGGTACGAAACAGGTCGCGGCACAGCGCGAACCGCGAGTTCGTCGAGTACCCAGCGCGGCGGGCCGCGCGCTCGAACGCGCCCGCAAACGCAATCACCGAGACTCCACGGCGCTGCCGCAGCTCCACTAGGTCCACCAGACAGTCGGCCTCGGATACTGGCCGAGGGAGCGCAGCGGCCCATATGTCAAACAAGTCCTCGACGCGCCGCATATCGCTGATATGGTGACGCGAGGTAGCGTCCGAAAGGCACCGGTCAGCCCATGACCCACGCTCGACTGCTGCTAGGCACGCATGGACTTGCGTCCGCGGCGAAACGTCGCGCAGCTGTCGCTCGACCGATTCGCATACTTGCCAGACGTGCTCTTGGTCGGCGAAATCGATAATCGGGCGCACCCTCGGGAGTGCGCCGATACTGTCGCTTTGTTTTGGACCGCCCCGCACACTGCTGTTGATGCTCATGTTCCTGGTTGTGGTGGTGGAGCGATGGCGGCTCTGGCTGCGCGAGCGCGAGTGGGCACAGGCACCAATCATTTTTTCGTTGAAAAGGACGGACGGAGGCGAGAATATGCGAGAAAATGTAGCGTGAAAGGGTGGACGCAACAAGCAAAAACATTCGCGTCTCACTACCTTGCCGTGATCTCAGTATATATGGGAAGTACATGTCTACATTTCTACACTGAATTCACTCCTCGACCTCGTCCTGTCCTCGTCCTTGGAGTGCTCGTGGTCATCGCCATTGCCCTCCCACTCCTCGCCCTTGAAGTCTTAGTTGTCAGCGCAGCAATCTTCCTCCCAGTCCTCATCATCGTCTGCGTGGTCGCACTTGGCGCGCCGCTCCTTCGCCAGGTTCTTGTCCGCCTCGACACCCCGGTCCGCCTCGTACATATCGGCGATATTCGACATGGCCAGCGGGCTGCCAAACGCGGCAGCCTCCTTGAACCAAAACATGGCCTCGGCAAAGTCGACCTTGACCTTGCGTTGAACGCCATCGCGATACAGCTCCCCAAGGCGGATCGTCGACTCGACCACCCCGAGGTTGGCCGCACACTTGAACATGTCGATGGCCTTGGGTACATCCTTGGCGTACCAGGCCTCACCCGAGAAGTGCATGGGCGCGAGCTCGTTCAGCGCAACGATGTTGCCGCGGTCGGCCGCGGCCTCCAGCTACTTGCGCGCGAGTGCGTAGTCGGGGGGACACCTGGTCCGACCGATCGCCGAGGTACAGCTGGCTGGGGGTCAGCATCGCCTCGCTGTCACCCTTGAACCGGTTGCACGTGGCGCAACAGCGCCTTGGGCACGTCCTGGTCGAGGTCCTCAAGTGCGCCACTCAGGTGCAGTTGCGCCAGTCGGACCATGGCTGCCGACGATTCGAACCTCGTCGATCGCGCGGTGTGGTACAGCCTGGCAGCCTCGGCGGCCGACGCACCAGCCACCAATCCCCTCCGCGTGCAGCTTCGCCATCGCGCACATCGCCGATGCCGAGCACTTGGCCCGCCGCCTTCTTGAGCCACTCGTAGGCCAGACTGGCGCTCTCCTCGACGACACCGCTCTCGAGGTGCTGGTCCGCGAGCATCTCCATGGCTATATGTTGACTCAGTAAGTAAATGTGCAAGTCGCGACATTCAAAAAAATAGAGGAACATACCGTCATGAAACCGAGCGTGGCCGCGCGCTCCAAGAACTTGAGAGCCTTGGGAACGTCCTCGTCCACCAGCTGCCCGCCCCGGTTGGCGTTGGCCAGCCAATACAGGGCGAAGCGGTCGCCATTGCCCGCATCCGCCTTGAGCTTTTTGGCGCCCAAGTTGAACCAATGCTTGGCCGCACCCCGCCATGGCGACGTACTTGGCGACGATCGGCTCCGGCCCCGCCAAGCGTCATGTCGATGACGACGACAGACGTGCCCCCCCCGGCGGTTAATGTGGGCATTGAACTGTTCCCTGTCCATGTCGGACTTGGCGTAGTTGCACGCCTTGCAACAAACCTAAGTTTAATAAAATCAGTCATGGAAAGAAAAATGAAATGAAATAAAACGAACCCGGAGGTCGTCCAAGACGACATAATCCGGGTGCGGATCAAACCGGTCGACACCGAGCTTGGACGTGCGCCGGCACAAGTAGCAAGCGAGGTCGGGGTCTGCGGCCATCTGCTCAACCAGCCACGCCGCTGCCTCAGCACGATCCTTGACCGTCCACTTTTTGGCCTCGGGCCTCGGGCCGCCAGGAACCGCCATCCCATGTTCGAGTGCGGTAACGTCTCGCTCGGTGCGCCCGGTGCTTCTTGGCAATGGCCCGGACGTGCTTGGCCATCAACAGCATGCTCCGCAGCCCCTTGATGCGGTTGCAAGTCGCGCGGCATGGGACGTTGTTGGCCACGAAGTAGCCCTTGCCCGGGACGATCTCGTCGATACCGCCGAGGAACCCGTTCTCGTGTTGTTGCCGGTAACAAAAACACTCAGCACCAGCATCGGCAAGATTGCATGGGATCCCGCACAGTTTCGCGCGCGCAGTAAGGTACCGCCACCGAAGGTCCACCCTCTGGCGACGCTCGAGCAGCACGCCGGCCCAGGTTCTTGGTGTACCACTTGCGACAGTTGCGCTCTTTTTCACGGCTTGCCATATATGCGCGATAAGCGGCGTTATGTCACATTTTTGCAGATCTGGGAATTCCCAGGACCATAACCGGCGGCCGTTGATGTCCTTGGCCTCGTTGCATACTTGACACTTGACGGACTCGCCCTCGTGCAATTACGCCAGCTCGGGCGCGCCCACTCGGCAGAAGCGGTTTGCGGGCGGACTGTACATTTCGGATCCGTCAGTTGCTTGAAAAAAAAAAATTACGAGAAAAAAAAAAGAGCACTTGAGGGTGTGTGCACGGGGCGGGCCACCACCTCTGTGCGAGGATGGCGACGCGGCGGCGGCGGCAGCGCCTTTATAATATTCTTACGCGAATCGTGTGACGATTGGCCGAGTGGACTTTGGCCATCGCACAATAGTGTATATCGTAATGTATTATACATGGGAACTGTTTCTCTTTAGAACAGAGTCGCGTGTCATTCTGTTATATTTAAATCCAGTCTCAACCGCCATCCCCTCCTGCCTGTCCTCCGTCTGCCGAGCCCCCCGCACGTGTCGTTACAAATCGAAAGAGAGCAATAAAAACATGGATCGACTGCCTGAGGAACTCCTGGTCGGCATCCTCGCCTCAGCGTGCACGCCCGCGTCGCACATACCCGCATCTGCCCGACTCTTGTCTCATATGGCCCGCATCGATTTTGTCTTGATTGCCTGGGCCCACCACATTCTTGCCCGGTCCGATGCGTCAGTCATGAGCGAGGCACCTGGCCTCAACCGGCACAGGCCCGCGACCCTTGACGCTCAATTCAATCCCGACACGCGTGGACTGCCCACCCCTGCTACTTGGCTCATGAAGCGCCTGGTGCGCCGTGGTCTGGCGATGCGTGAAATGTCTTGTGCCAGATTTGACAATGTGCCCGTGGCCGACCTGGAACTGGTCGAGAACCCGTTTACTGTGCCGGCCGTGGTTGACTACTTGCTGCAACCGCACCGGTTCCGAAATATTGCAAATATGCCACTGGACGAGCTTGTTCGCGCCTGGGATGTGCTGTTCGAGCGCGATTCCCCCGACGGCATCAGGACTACTTGGGTCATGTCCGCGCCCGAGCCCTTGGCGACCCACCTGGCCACTCCGAATTTACGGCCCGTTCCCGAGGCGCTGCAACTTCCTGGTCTCTATCTTCTGACTGGCGAGCTGGATCAGTTCATGGACACGACCCGGCGCCTAGCAGCCATGCTGCCGACACTGGCCACGGCCACGGCGCCGCTGACCTTGTGGATGCGGCTGGGGATCGACGACCGGATCGCGACCCGCCGCTCGCTCTCAGTCTGCACCTCTCATGCCAGCAACACACATGTGACGCTGCCCATGTATTGGGCACTGTTGGCCGTCACCGAGGGCCGAGTGGCTGTTCTCGAGCACTTGGTGACTGACCTTTATGTGCTTGATCTGCCCAAGTTGATGGCCTTCTTGTCCCAGCCCGTTTATACCGTGTATTTCATGCGACTGCTGGTGCAGTTTTCCGCCGCCGACCGCGTGTTCCCGACCTGGCACTGGTTATACGCGCGTGGGTACGCTTACCCGACCACGGGAATAGTTTCTGTGACCGAGCTCACAGCCCAGGCAGCCGAGTTTGCTACGTTGCGCACCTTCTTTTTCGAGTACGACAAGCCGCGGATCTTGGCGACGACTCTAATGCCTCGACGAGTGCTATTTACCTCGCTTGTCGGCTGTAACTATTCATGGGCTCGACGCGGATATTATGAGGTCATGATCGAGTTGGCAGAGCTGGGGCTGATGACTCCATACAAAATGCTCATGTGCTTGCGGCAAACGCCTCCGGACGTGATTACTGCTCATTTGGCTGTGATTGAATCTCTGTGTGCTGTGCTTGAAGGCGGAATGGATGCGGTGTTGGCTGCTGGTACCCTTGGAATCTTTTTTTTTTTCATTGAGTCTTGTAATACCTGACGTAATGAATATATCAGGATCACAGGGTCGCTTCCAAGCCGATCTGATGGCATGTATCCGATTGGCACTTCAGCTGCGACCTGACACGTTTACCGAAATTATTGTACGCCACTACCACCGACCAGAGCACATCAAGGCGCTGCTCGAGGTCGAAGAGGCACAGGGCAAGACCGACTTCCATGCGATCGTACTTTGTCAAATTCAGCAATTTGGCAAAGGGATGACTCCCAATCTCACTGGACTCGGAAAACTCTGGCTCTCGGCGCTTTGCGACCCTGGATCCACGGCGGCGTCGCTCTGGCCGGGCATACGTGCCTTGTCACCCGCCCATCGCATTCGCTTGTTTGGCGCCCTCATGTACGGGCTGCAGGGACTTTCATTACCTTCGATTGGTGCTGGTGCTATTGCAGGCGAAAATTCGCCTGAGGGCTGGCCGGCGTGGCAGGTGGTGCTAGACCGTGTGCTCCCAAACGCGCTCGACTCACTGGCGGATTTGACCGTTTGCTCCGTGGTGATGAAGTTGCTGAGCCGCCGCTCTCACGTATGGAAGCGGCTGCGTCCAGTTACCCCATCTCCACAGACTGCTTCAAGTACGAGTGATCCGTGGACCGCAGAGCACGTCGCCGTGGCGAGCATGACGGCGCTGTCCATGCACGCATCTTCACCGCTTCAGCTGCTGCCGCTGTGGACGGCGGCACGACTGTGTCCACTGGCTCCAGGCGTGATACTGGCGGCGGCTCCGCCCGATTTCACTGCCTACACGCCCGCATGGCTGTGGCAGCTGCGCTGGGACGCGGTCCGTCGCCGCGAAGGTCAGTTTACGACGCGGATGGGACCGTGGCAGTATGTGGTCGGGGTTGCGCTGGCGGAAGGAAGGACGCGGACGGCGGCGATCGCGCTGGCGATTGCGCGCGAGGAAGGACAGGTGTTGGAGGGTACGGGCGCGTGGGCGGGCCTGGCCAAACGGTTTCCTGCCATTGCCTTGCCCTCTGTCACGTGAAGGGAGTGGCTGACGTGTATGAATGGTTTTTTTTTCCTCTCTTTTTTCAAGTTCCTTTTTTTCTGCTGTTGTTGCAGCTCTCTCCTTGCTGTCCACGCAAACCACACACTCTCGCACTGCAATTGCACTGGATTGAATTGAACACATACAAAAGAATGTTCCCCACTGCCTGGACATCGCGCCCCCCGACTCCGGCTCCGTCGCCACCGCAGCCTCTTTCGGCGGCCCTAGATGCCGCGTCGGCCGCAATTCGCGATGCGACAGCGCACTTAAAGACTCCGACTTTGGCAACAACATTGGAACCGGCGGCAACGGTGGTCGATGACGGGTTTGAGCTGGTGGACTTCGACGAAATGTCAGCTGCAGATGCATTGTCCCCCGGTGACGTTAACGCGACAAACGTTCGTGAAGAGCAACAAGTGCAGGAGGACATGCATGCGCGCATCACGCAGCTGACGCTGGCGGTCGCGCAGTTGACGGCGGTGATGCAGGCATCCTCGTCCCCGGCATCGTCGGCCGGAATGCAGTCGACACCGTCGTCTCCCGGAATGACTCCTGGCGAGTTCCCGCCGAGCCCCTCGCCGTCGTCGGGCGGGACCGTGCGTCGTCCTCTCCCCGCTCCCCTCGAGCAGCAGCGAACCAACAGCAGCGACAATGGCGGCGGCATCAGCACGGTCTCCGAGCTCCGTTCTCTGAGCGCGCGGATGTCCCGACTGGAGCACGCAGTCGCGCACGCGTTGGCGGGAATGCGCGCATTGCACTCTGGCCATGCGCGCGGCGGCGCGTTCGCGCACTCCCTGGTGGTGCGCGACGTGCACGCGTGGGGCGTACGGGTGACGCTGGACTCGCCCAACGCAACGGTACGTGACCTGCGCCGCAAGTTGGCGGCCATGGCGCCCGCGCACGTGGCGGGCGACGCGCGGCTGGTGTGGGCGGGACACTTGCTGGATGACGGGGAGTTTGTTGCTGAACGCGTGCCGGACGGCGGGGTGGTGGTGGTCATGGCGGCATCGTGCGGGTCGTCGTCGACGGTAGGGGCGGGAAGCGCGCGGTGCGGCGCGCCGGCGGTGCCGCCGCGTTCCTCGCGCGATGGCAACTGAGCTTCTCATTGGCTTTGACTCACACTTATTTAATCCGTGTAATAACGTTCTTTTTCTCAGAAGACGGCCACCATTGCAACGACACAAGTACAGTACGCAAGATCCAGCGCGTAATTTTATAAGAAATGAATAAAATCAAGGAGAGGCCACCTCAGACGACCACACGCCGTCCTTGCTGCACGAGTGAATGACGCGCTCAAAGTCAGCGGCGCGTGCCCCGTACCGCAACACGTCGGCGCGCGAGATCTTGAGCACCACCAGCACAAAGTTCTCGAGTGCCTGATCAAACTCGGGCGCGCCGGCCGGTGGGGAGGGTGCAGCAGCAGCAGCAGGGGTCGAACCGGACGCTGATCGGCGCATCTGCGGCGGCGTCACCGGCGGACTGCCCGACGCAGCAGCAGCAGCGTCTCCCAACGACAGGCCGCCCAGCAGCCGGTCCACCATATCGTCGGTCGATTCGCGCGACGCCGCCGGCGGGTCTGGAATGTCGCGCGGGACCGTCGCGGCGGGACGATCGCCTGGAGCCGGTAACAGCAATACGGCACGTTGCGCGGGGGACAGACGCAGGAACGCGAGCAGACGCGCCCGTTCCCATGTACGGCGCGGGTCCTCGGCCGAGATGCGCGGCGGCGGGTACCGCAGCAGCAGGTGCGGCGCACCCGCAAGGTACGCCTTGGCGTCCAAGCGCCACAGCTCCTGCTGTTGCTGCTTTGAGGCGGTTCTGCTGCTGCCAGCAGATCCCGACGACGACTGCAGGATCACTTCCAGCGCGTTATTGGCCTTGATGTCGCTGATGAGCGGGTGGGTACGGGCAGCGTATCTTTTTTTTACGTGGTTAACTCACTCATTCCAGTCCATTGCTAAAAAAAAAAATTACCCAATCAAGAACGCTCCAGTATCAGACAGATGCGACAGGGCCAGTGGGTGGGCGGCCGTGGATCCGTTGCGGCGTGTCGATGCCACTGTCGCAAACACTGGCACCGTGATGCGCTGGCTGCTGTCGTGGTGCGGGATGGCCGCTGCCAGGGCCGGGTGGAACGGCGTGCAGTTGCTGTTGCTGCTGCTGCTGCTCATTTATGTGATCTTGTTGTTTGTGGATCTCGTTTGGATTGGATCCTCTCGGTCACGCCGGGAAGGTAGAGCGTTCTTTTGTGAATGTTGCCTTTCCTGGAAAGAGAAAAAAAATCATAAAGAAAATGCAGTACATTCAACCGCGCCTCCTGCAGCACAAGTTCCTCGACGTGTATCGCACGTGCCGGTCCGTGCCCGTGGTCGGCGCCCAGCTGTTTGGCCTGTACATTCGTGTTGCCGCCCCGTACTCTGGTTGGCACCTTTCGATTTTCACGCATGTTCATCACAGAAAAAAAAAACTCAACAAGAAACATAGGATCCATCTCGCCCCGTATCACGACCTTCACCCCGGGCCACTGCCGCATCGAGCTCGAGGACCGCCCGCACCTGCGCAACCCGTTCCAGTCGCTGCACGCTCTGGCGCTTCTTAACGCCGGCGAGCTGGCTACCGGCATGGCATTCCTGTCCATCACCCAGGCGCTCGACCGCCGCGCCATCATCACCAATCTGTCGGCCGACTACAAGAAAAAGGCCCGTGGACTGGTGGTGGCCGAGTGTCAGCTGGATGCCGACACGCTAACCTGGATCCAGAATGGAGGCGTGGGCCCGCGGAAAGTCACCGCCAACATCACCGACTTGGACGGGGACGTGGTGGCCGTGTGCACCGCCGACTGGCATGTGGCAAAGGATCGGCCTACTGTGAAGGCTGCTCCATTGGAATGAGCTCTCTCTCATTTCTTATTCGGCCTTCAATCTTTGTCAGTGTTACCTGTCACCCCTTGCTCTTGGCCATCGCAATGAATGAAATGAATGGAATTTGGAAGCAAAATACAATTCACTTGGAGACAGGAATCAGCACATCGCCCGCATAGTCAATCTCCTTGCCGCCCACGGTCCCCACGCGCGACCCAGTGGCACCAAATGTGGTCCACTGCGAAACGGGAACCTCCCCTTCACGCGCCTCGAGCGACGGCCACGAGATCCCGTCGCACTTTTGCAGCACCACCTCCACTTTGGATCCCAGGACCTCGAACGACGACCGAGCCGGATCAATCGGCAAGAACGTGGCGAACGCAGTGATGGTAGTGGATCCGTCAGGCAGTCGCAGCGTCGCGCGCACCTCGCGGTCCAGAAACTCGACGCGCGAGTGGAGCTTGTCGCACTTTTTCACAAAGAGCGACACAATCACCTGGTCGCGGGACTGGTACCAGTCCTTGCGCACTGGCGGAGACGCTGCTGTGGTTAAGGACCCTCGGTCGTCCTCGTTCGTGACGACGGGCTTGACAAACACGTGCTCGCCCGTGGTGCATCCGGGAATCTTGAGGAACTGGTCAAACTCGAGTACTTTGCGCGAGCAGCACGACCAACCCTTGGATCCTTCGTGGAAGATCGGCGCGCCCGGGTGGTGCGTGCACGGGGTGCCGCGGGTGACGGCGTCCGACTCGTACCGGATCCCACACGCACGACGCAGACAAGCGGTTCCGGGTGCCACGACCGCGTCCACTGGATCGCGTTCGGGCAGCGCCGCCACGGCTGGTTGCGCGGACGACGACGATGTCGGCGTCGGGATGGGTGCCGCGGCGGCGTCGATCGAGGGCGAGAATGTGGACACGTTGGCATCCGGGTTGGGTTTCTTGGCCGCCACCGTTGCCGCTGCCGGCTTGGATGAGGCGTGGTCAATTTCAACGGCAGCTACGGGCGCCGGCGCTGGCTCAATGTCTGAGTGTGGTCCGCTCGCGCAGCCGGGAATGTTGAGGAACGCGTTAAAGTCCGTCACGCGCTTGGGGCAGCACGACCAGCCCTTGAGGCCCTCGTGGAAAACGGGCGCGCCGGGGTGGAACGTGCATGCGTCGGCGGCGTTGGCGCTCGCGTCAAAGTCTTTACCGCAGCCTGTTGTACTTTGCTCAGTATCTCTTACTTTGGTTACTATTTACTGCTCCTCGTACCCTTGTGTGTGCAGCGAACCATCGTTTTTATTAATTATTTTTTTTATAGGCGGAAGCAGCCGTGGAACGAGAGAGAATATTTCACTTCACGTGAGAAACCGAATCAAAATGGACGTCTTGCTGCCTGACGAGCTGCTCGTCCGCGTCTCGACGTATCTGGACTTGCCGGCCATCCTGACCCTCCGTGCGACCTCGAGATGCCTGGCCAGCCTGACCCTCTCATGCTCAAACACGACCCGACCACACGCGCGGCAAGCCCAAATCTGCCAACGCCATCATCCGCTCGACCAAATCCATGAAGCGCTCGCGCAAGCTCGTCCGCCAGATGCACCGCCTCGTGTGCCGTCCTCACCACAACCGCCGCTATGCGCTCAAGCTGTTGACACTCCCGAAAATCGTTCGCGACCTCGTTCACCACCCGGACTATGGTCTCAATGAGGAGGGCGTTGCTCTGCTTCTTTATGACGTGTTCAAAGTATCGCCCCCGATGGCGTTGCACCTGCTCAGCCTGATTGGCCTTACTGGCCCAGGGTGGGTCATGGGCGTGATTGCCGACAACGGCAGTGCCGAGGGCTATGCGCAAGAAATGTACTCTGCCATGCTAAATTTGGCTTCCCAACCGACGACGGTCTCAATCTGTCGATCTGGGATATCGCATATGGATTTATCGACCGTGCAATACCCCTCATGGACTCGGAATGGACTCGGAACGCAACGAGCTTTGCGAAAACGCCGAATGGACTGGATGATACCTTTGATCCTGAACTGGATGACTACCTCCCTGAATCCGATGGTACTTGCCGTTTTCTTCATTCAAGCACTTGTCCTCTGCAACATTAACTGTTTTTTTTTTTCAATTGAATTAGCCTTTGAGAATCCATATGAGCTCATGGTCGCTCCGCTTGGCGGCCTCGATTGGATCATGTCGCTTGTCCGCAACACCGAGGATGCAGACATTGTCAATTTTGGTGCGGCGCTCCTGTTTCGCGCCGTTGGAACGCATGTCCCTGCCAAAGACGCTCTTGACCACCCTGGTGTCGCCTCTGGTCTGGTTGACGCGCTGTGTACTGCCGCCGCATCCGAAGAGCTCGAGATGGTCCCTCTTTGGATAGCTGTGGATCGGTTTATCGCGGCCGACCCTGAGTACTGGCGCGATATTGCCAGCTCGGAGTTCCTGACGAATATTGCAATGTACGCGAGCCTGCTCTCTCCTGACTATGACATGGATGGTGCTGCGATGGCTGTCACTGGTCTCCATAAGCATGCCATCGTCACCACCACCATTGCTCCACACCTTGCCCTCGATTTTGCAAACGCTGGGATCGCTCTGTGCCAGCATCCACACACCTATCAAGTGCATGTCATCGGTGTGACGTTCCGCCATCATTGTAACGACTGCTGGAGGGGCACTGTGGTCCGTGGAAGGATTTAGAGAATATATATGCTTGCCAAACAATTGACTCGCGACAGTGAACCAAAGACAAGTTCCTGTCGCGAGTTCCCAATACATTAAATATGTGACGTCTGATCGTCACAGGCCGCTTCGTGCAGCAGGCACAGGTGTTTGTGGGGCCGCGTCTTTGCATACTCAGTCACGTCGCCACCAGCCATGAGTGGCATCACCAGGAACAGCACGTCACATGTCAGCAACACGCCAAGCAGCTTCAGGATGTGTGGGTGCTGCAGGTTGCTCCACACCAGCGCCTCCTTTGCGACCAGGTCCAGCACTGGTCGATCTTGCGTGAGCCTGCCCTCGAGTGGGAGCAGACGCTTGATGGCGACCTGGGTGCCTAACGCCAGCCACATCACGCGGAAGACCTCGCCAAACCCGCTTCGGCCCAGTACATTTCCATGGTCGCTAATAATGTCGAGTGCGGTGACGGCCAGGCTGTCGAGTGCTCTTTCGGCCTCGGCCTTTTCGACCTGGACTGTCGAATGGCGGGCGATGGCTGCATGCAGGTGCTTGTAGAGCTGCTGCATCAGCTCGCTGGTCTGAGATCCAATCATACGGCTCTGCAGAGCAGCGAGAGCATTGGGCACGTTCTTATTGTCGAGGGCCACGTCACAGTACAGGTCGTTTTGTTTTTTCACGAGCAGTTTGCTACATCTGCTCCAAGTACGACGCGTGCTACACCTTTTGCGCTGTGGCCAGTTCGTCGTGAATGGTCTGGGGCGAAAGCGAGAGGTCGCAGGCAATGGCAGCCAGGGCGTGCCAGTGCTGGCGAATGCGTCAGCATAGTATTGGCCATAGAACACGCGCTTGAGCACGTTGGCGCTCGCGGCCTTTTACACGGTGTTGGTCACCGTGAGGAGCGTGTCGCGGAGCATCTCGGTTGTGTGCACGAGAGCGGGCGGCAGTTGGCCATCGTCATTGTGGGGATCCGATTCCAGCGCGTCGTATAGTTTGGTGGCATGCTGGTGCGGCACCGAGACCAACGGTTGATCTTCATGGGAACCGGCGAGGCCCTTGAGCAGGTCGCCGATCTCCTCGAATATGGTGGCCATTCTTGCTTATTTTCTTTTTTTACAGAAAGAGGATCACATCTCGTCATTGTACCTCACTCTGGTATAACGGAAAAAAAAATGCTCGAGCACGTCGCCTATCTCGTTCTTGAACGTGCCGCCGGTGCCACGCTCACGCCGGAGCATGCGATCTCAATATTGAACGTACTACCCCATCATCAATCGGTCCTCACCACAGTCCTCTCGCGCGGCTTTTGCGAATTCAGTCCCGCCCTCGCAATAAAACACGGGCACGGACTCGCTCTGTTGCCGCACTACCCGTTCCATGTGCTTTCCATCAAGTTTGACGAGACTCTTGAAGCTGCTGGTGCTTGTGGTCACTTGCCCACCATTGATCTTTTGTGGCAGTTGACAGTAACAACAATGGAATGGTTCAGCGATTATGGATTCATCAACGAGGCCATCAAGAACGACCACGTAGCAATCCTTGAGTGGGCATCGCGTGCTGATACCCTCATTGATTGGCCGTCGCATTTCTGGCACCTTGCCGCTGAGGCAGGGCACACTCGAGTATTGAATTGGGCGATTGCGCATGGGTACCTCGAGGAGTTGGATTGCTCGGCCGCGTTGCTTTCGACTCGCAAGGGCGATCCGTCCGTGATCCAATGGTGGATCGCGTCCCAGCCTCGTAAGGTTATTGATGCAAGCGCACTGATAAAAGCGACGCGGGAATGCGCTCTTAAAGCGCTTGGCTGGTGGTGGGCATACACTGGCTCGGCAAAGCTGCCAGATCCTCAATGCATGACCTTGATTGCCAATGCAGCACTCTCTGGCCACTCTTTGAAAAAAGTGATCGAGTGGTGGTGGACGCGGTTTCTGGAGCGCCGCACGCCCGAGCACACGTTTGGAGGGATGCTAGAGATCGGCGAATTCACCAACTTAGAGAATTTGGACTGGTACAACAAGCACTTCCATCAATCGCCCGAATATTTTGCGCGACCACGGGAGGAGGCATCGCATGGTCTTATCTTTACCATTGGATCGCTTTCGAGTTTATCTATTTTGGAGTGGGCAGTGGAGAAATGCGCTGTACTTGATGGCCAGAAACTCAAGTTGAATTCCAACTTTTTCCATACGTGCGCCAGTCAAGGGCGGATTGCCATGCTTGATTTTGCCTTGCAACACCATTTAATCGATGCGTTAGTCGTGAACCAGTCTGCAAACCTTGTGCTGAATGCGATCCATCACAATCAACTCAAAGTGCTCGAGTGGTGGGACCGCAACAGGGACCAGTTGCCACCACAGAACCTCAACTGTTCCGTGGATCTCGCAAGAGCAGCTTTATTAGATGGTATGGACGTGATCGCATGGTGGCATGCTCGGTTTCCAGTGTCCAGTGATACCTGGAAGCAAGTGTGCATCACCGCTGCCACCCACAATGCTCGTCATGTGCAGCTATGGTTGCTCGACCGCCCCAATCTGTATGCTCCTGAATCGGTTGAAGAAAAGTCCGCCTTTATGATCGAGTGCTTGACTGCCATGCTCTGGCCCACGCCATTTACGCTCGATTTTATTGGCGCCATGTTCCCTGCTCTACCGTCTATTCGGTCACCACTTCCGTGGGAAATGTACGCTTGCTCGACAAGGCTGCTCTGGTACTGCAGTCGATTCGGAATCTCGTTCGATTCGCTGTTGCCAGTGGACCCAAGCATCTTAGCCTCCCTTCTCGAATCGAAAAATGTACCTATGCTCGAGTGGTGGCTGCAGGCGCACCTTGCTGCTGGCCATCGTTTCGTGCTACCGGAATCCGAGGAGATCGGATACTATTGCCAAGTGAGCGATCGAGTTGCTGCGTGGGTTAGGGATGTGATTGTGATTCGCAAGATCCCAATGTACGTGCAGTCCGAGTCTGGCGTCGTGCTGTACCAGCTGATTTGAATAAGTCTCCTTTTTTTTGCTGTCCTTGACCTCATTGAAATGCCCGTGTCCGACGATCAGTCAGTCAATACTCTACCTCCTCTCGCGGGCGGACACACTCGATCGCTGCGATCATATAAAGGCAGTGCCGGCCAAACGAACTTAAGTTCCCCTTTCGAAAACCAACACAACACCCAACAATTTAGGAAACTGTGCTGTGGAGGGGCCCGCTCTCTGACCCCGCCCGCCTGCTTGGCGCGCCGACGAGAGGCCGACGATGGGGCGCCCGACAATGACATGGGAGAAAAATAGATCGGACAGCCGTGGTACGCGGATACTCCATATATGATCGTCGTCGGCAACTAGCTTTTACTCATATTTATCTGTCGCTTGCTTGCTTGGTTCTCAAATATTTTAGGACTCCGGGGCACTTTGGCCGACCAAAAAATGCGTATAAGCAAACTTTTGTCGACGAACTGTAAAGGTGAGGGTGTGCGCGCAACCCCGGTGTGCCGTGACTCTTGAAGTTTGGCTGTACGAGATCCCTTGGCGAGCCTATTGGTCTGTGCGGGTCACTGGCCTTTGTATCCGTACGGCATCACCTGAACCCTGAGCAGCATGTAGCTTTCGTCAAGTACTCTGCACGCCTGTTCTCAGCCTTCCTGCTGGAATACGACCTTGGCAAGCGTTCGCCAAGGAGGAGCATGCAGCTGCACTGCGCGCCATGTGTTACGATCGATCCAACTAGAGCGCCACTGGGCAGGGCGGCACTGGCAAGACTCGCGTCATCCTTGCCATCCGCGATTTCGCCAAATCGTGGGGTCGTGATGGTGCTATCCTCTTGACGGCAACATCTGGCGTGGCGGCATCAGAATTTGCAGGCACAAGTGTCCACTCGGCCCTGGCCCTCACGTTGTCTGGTCTCACTCCCGCGGATACTGCCAAGATAGCCAATAGCACAGCGGTTACATCGTATTGGGCGTCCAAGTTGGGCATGATCATTGACGAGATGACAATGCTTTGTCCTTTTTATTATAATTTTTTTTTTTTTTTGCCCACTCGGAATTGGGGAATTAATTTAGCTCCGTTCCTGCTCGCGTCCGTGGACATTGCCTTGCGGACATATCGAAAGCAAGATGCGCCATTTAGCGGTTGCGCCATGCTTCTGTCGGGTGATCTTCTGCAGCTGCCGCATTGAGCCCGCTGAAAAGGACCTCATCAAGGACGACAAGACGTTTCGCTGGTGTGTCCGGCTGACCCGCAACATGCGGTTCAAGGACGACGACGCATGGGGTGACGTGCTCGCGCGCGGTCGCATCGGACTATGGGACCAGGAATTGTACTCGGACCTCCAGGCGCCGGAAATCGGCTCTGTACCAGGAAGCGATTCTGACAGCTGGCTCTGCGACTTTTTTTAGCAACGTGTTGAGTCAGCGACTCATGGTGATCCGTCCAGATAACAACACAAGCTGCGCATTCAACGACGCATTCACTGACGCATCCCTTTAGCGGCCCTACTCGCTGTCCGCCTTGGTGTACCTGGCCGTGGTCAAGGTCGGCAAGGTTGTGCTCCCGCTGTCGGAGGTCATTCGCCTGCAAGACATCCCGGATTCGCAGCCGGTTGGCGCGCCGATCGCGCAGCGCTTTTTCGTGGGGATGCGGGTCAAGATCACCAAAAATTTATGCATGCAGCTGGGCGTGCTCAACGGCGCGCTTGGTTCGGTCTTCCATGCGATGTTGAGCACGGGTGGACGCTCTTCAACGCCGATGGACGCATGTACCGGCCGAACGGACGCCCGCGGAACGTGTACGTGATGCTCGACCACCCCCTGAGCATCGTGCCGTACAACGGTGGGGGCTGCCCCAATCGCGCCGGTCCGTTGCAGCTTCCTGGTACGCGTGAGAGTCCACTCTCAGTGGACATGTCTGATCCCGCCAATCGCGTGCTTAGGACCACCACGACGAAGCCATCTGAGTCCGCCGCGGCCATCATGGTTCAGTTTCCGCTGGTCCGCGTACGCCATGACCGCGCACGGCGTGCACGGCGTGCACGGATGACGTTGGACGCGATCACGATCACCAACCCGGTCGCAACTGCCTCGGCCGACGCATCATCGATGACCATCACTGACACCAAACGAGCTCGTCATTGAGTTTTTCCGAATACAATATTGCTCTTTGATACGCGATATTTTAAAATTTCAAAAAGAATGTTCAAGAAGCGCGCGTCGGGCACTGGCCGCAAGATCAGGCAGCGCGATGGAGGGGACGACGATACCGCCGAACCGCCAGCGGTCACTGACAGTCCCATCCCCGTCTCTTCCACTCCTATGACTCCTGGTCCGTTGCAGATTTCGCGCCGAGTCAAGGATATCATTAATTTTTTTTCACAGAGCATTCCGACGCGCCAGAACCGGCCCATATCTCGCGCCGGTCAGTACGCCGGCCGACCGGCCGCGTGTCTGCTGTCCTGCAAGCAACATCGCAGCAGCCGCTGTCGCAGCAAACTGCATCATCGTCATCGTTGCCTGCCGATCTGTTTGTGGTGGACGTGGCCCCCGTCCGCGCCGTGTCCGCAGAGCCCATGGACGTGGATGCGCCGCCACCAGTAGAACCGTACAACCCGTTCGCGAATAGGATGAAATCCAGCTCTGGTCCTGGTGGTGCATCGACACGGTCGGATGGCCGCACTTTGACAGAACGCGTTCCGCCAGCAACCGCACCCGCCGCGGATTACATTTCGCTCGATGGAGCCGAGTTGTACTCACGCGGCGGCAGCCGCACCAGCAGCCGAGCTTTCCCATCCATGAGCAACCTGTCCGTGATTGACGACGACGAGGCCAATAATAGTGTCCTCTTTGCCGATGATGGCGGTGCCAATATGGGCCCCATTGATGGCCGCGACGGCTCCGGCGATCTCAGCGACGACCAAAGCGACGACGATAACGACGAGGAGCGCGATCGCGAAGAGGCCGAGTTGCGCGAACACGAGCTGGAAATAATTCGCCGCGGTGGGGGGATGGCCGGACGCACGAGCTTAGCCGCCAAGGCGAAGCGGGCCGTGCGGGCTATTGAGCGCGAGGCAGACCTCCGATGTATGTCGTTTCTTTCCATTTTTTTTCTTCTTTACAAAAAAAAACTGACAACCCAAATATAGTGCCCGAGATCCCGACCATCCAGTCGTTCCCGACGGCGCTGGCATCTGCCACCTCCCAGCTGGCCAAGGAGCGCGAGTGGCTGGATTCCCACGCTGCCCAAATGGCGGCGGCCGCGGCAGAGCTCGAGAAGCTGGAGCTGGCGGACGTGGACGCCGACGCCGATCTGTTGGAGCTGGCCACCTTGCACGCCCAGGCCGAGTCGCTGCGCAACGACGTGCAGGACATGCTCGAAATGGCCGCCGACATGGGCCCGACGCTGTCGACATGGGAGGCCGATTGGGATGCCCTGGCAGCTTCAGAAGTGGGTGCGAACCAGTTGGTGACGGTGCAGCAGGAACGCGTTCGCGGCGCATTCGACGAGCTCCGAGTGGACTTGGCGCACCTACCAACAGTGCTGGCGCGGTTTGCAGGGTACCGCGCGAGCGATCGCGACGGGTACCGCCGATCGCTTGCGGCCGAGGTGATCCCGGTCGTTGTGGCGCCTCATGTGCGGGCCGATCTCCTCAGCTGGGACCCGTTATCGCCCGCTGTTCCTGCGCAACCCATTGAGGAGCGCGTATGGCACGCGGCGGTGGTGGCGTACGGTTCGGGCGACGTACGCGTCCAGAACCCCAACGACCCCGACGTGGCGATCGTGCGGCACGTCACCGTCGACTATGTGGTCCCTGCCCTTATGTCGCGCATTCGCGCCGTTCCTCCCTCGGCGTGGTCTGGGGTACCGGCCGTGCGCCGCAAGTGGCAAGATCTCTTGGAGGAGGTGCTGTATGTGGTGGACAAGAGCGACGAGGCATTCCAGGTATGCGTTTTTATTTCACTTTTTGTGTGGTATGTGGGCTGACTTGGTTGTTGGTAGCGATTGGCGGTCGTTTCGGCGCTTGCATGCATGACGGCCCTGGAGAGCTCGTCAGCGACCGCCGCCATCTTCGAACACACGGCCCGAATCGCGCGGTACCTTATTCCCACCACGCCGGATCCTCGACCTGATGGTGACGATTTAGCGGTTGTCATTCTCGCCCGAGCCGCATTCCAGGCCCTTGCACGCACATTAGCTACACCATCTACATCGCAAGAAGAACACGAGAGTTTGGTCGGCACGGCCGTCATGGCGATCGAGGGCCGCTGGATGACGGGCGCGATCGCAGCCAAGGCCGGGGCGCTGGACGGCGACCGCGCGGCCATTGCCATGGCCCTTGCCGATCACGCAGAGTGGCGGGTCGGCGTGGATCAGCAAATTTCAGTGGCCAACTGGTTACGAGCGCGGGGATTTGCAAAGGAGGCGGCTAAAATGGAGCTTCGACAATGATACTATTTTTTTTACACATATTTTTGACTTTGACTTGATCAAGTGAGACATGAGAGTGGCTATTTAGAATCGATCAATGAATGGCGTGAACCCTGCGCCAACCATTGCCATTGCCTACAACGCAACCAAAAAAAAAACACGCATCTGCCCAAGGCGGCCCTGCAGCAAGGGATCGAAGATTCAAATACGGCAGCAAATCCCTCCCCAAAAAATTATTCGTGCTCACAACCCAACCCTCATACAACCCTCGTACTGCTGGCCAGTTACACCCCCCCTACTTTACATACCTTCTTTACACGACAATGTCCAAGTCCCTCTTCGGTCTTCTTTCGGTTCTCGCTGTTGCCGCCGTGCAGGTCCACGGCCACGGCCACCTCATCAACCCCGCCCCGCTCGTGGCCCAAGACAAGCGCGTGTCGGCCGCCAACCCGTGCGCCACGGGCAATGCCGGCTCCGTTGCCGCCGCGGCCGCGGGTGCCGCGCCCGTGCAAGTGACGCCGGGCCAGGCCGCGACCTTCACGTGGCAGATTTCCAACGGCGACGGTGCGGGCCCGCTGGCCGTCAAGATCGACCCCACCGGCACAGGAGCGTCGTTCCCGGTGACGGCCAGTGTCACTGACCAAGTTCCCGGAACCAATGGCCGCGTGTCCGGCGTGCGCAACCAGCAGTTCCAGTTCACGGTGGACATTCCCGCGTCGCTCCAGTGCGGTGCCAAGGGATGCTTGATGCAGGTCAGCCAGCCTACCGGGTTCGGATCGTGCGGCGTCATTCAGACTGGTGGTGCTGCCGCTGGCGGCGGTGCTGCTGCTGGCGGTGCTGCTGCCGGTGGTGCGGCCAAGAAGCAGGCCGATGGCGGCGTCGCCAAGAAGGCCGCCGGTAACGGCGCGGCCAAGAAGCAGACTGCTGGTGGCAACGCCGCGGCCAAGAAGGCCGGCAAGGGCAAGAAGGGCAAGGGAAAGCAGGGTGGCAAGAAGGCAGGCAAGAAGGGCGCCAAGAAGGCCGCGGCAGGCAAGAAGGCCGGCGCCAAGAAGGCTAAGAAGGAATAAAATATATACAGCCATTCATTGTAACGACATTTGCTCCAGCTTGGTTTCCGTCTCGGTGACCGTCGCGAGTTGCTCGAGCCAGTCCGGTAGCGTGACGCACAATACTTTCAATTTAGACACCAAATCGCGGTAGTAGTCGCGATCACTGTCGAGCTCGGCGCGAAAGAGCACGGCCAGCATCAGCTCGGGCGGAACAACGTGCGACTGCTCGTCCACAACGAGTCGCTCCAAGGTCTCGAGAATGGGCTCCCGGACTTGGCCCGACACGGACTCGAGCGCCAGGCCCCGGAGAAATGCACTCGCTACGCCCGACTGCAGCACCCTATTGACTATGGATCGGTCTTGAAAGTGAATGCCGGCCAGGGCAACCGCGCACAAAATCCGAATGGCAGCCACATTGGTCCCGTTATTGACGTGAGTCGGGCTCCACGACACCGACGCGACTGTGGACAACACACCGCTCTGCGCAATGACCACGTACTGTGCATGCGTCGTGTCGGAGGCGGTGGCCAGGTGCATGAGCAGAGTGACCATGTGCCCTACTAGTTTGGGGTCAATCGTGGGGCGGTTAAGCCAACCAGGGATCAGGACCTGGATCTTGGTGTTCCAGAGCGACTGGTGAAGCAGCGCGCCGTCCTTGTGTCGGTCCATGACCAACACGAGGACTTTGAATGTCTCGAGGAACGACTGCGCCGCCTCGCTCGAACTCCGTGCCGCGACCACGGTCAGGGTCTCCACGAACCGCGAGAACATGCCGTGCGCTACCAGGACGTGCAGGTGTTCCAGGGTGATTTGCTTCATGCTCCGCTCAAGAGCGCCCGACGCGTCGCGAATCAGCTCCTCGTCGGCGGCGATACACGAGAGTAAAAGGAGACACGCAGTCACCACGCGCTCGAGATCCGCGACCGCGGGCGCCTCCCACTTGTACGTCAGCGTCCGGAACGCCCACGCCAGATTAACGACCGACTGGCGATCATGGGACGTATCGCAGCCCGTAGCCAAATCCGCCGTGACCTGCGCCGCCAGCTTTCCAACGATCCCGCCGTCGATCGCCATGTCGCGGTACTCGATACGGTCGGCCATGATATTGGTCAGAGTCCACACCGCCAAGTCGCGCAGCAGCTTGGACGTGCCGTCGTCGAGGTGCTTCAAGAATGCCGGGACCGAGCCATTCTCCACCACGAGCTGCGTCGACTCTTCCGTGAACGACGCGAGGTTGCACAGTGACCATGACGCGTCGTGCACAATGGTTTGATCAGAGTGCGAGAGCAGCTGCACCAGGCGGGGCACGAGCTGGCATGTGAGGACCGCGTCGGTGTTGGGGTGGCCGGTGCGTGACAAGATCCGGCGCACGGTGTTCGCGGCCCGCTTCAAGTCGTCCGTAGGTTGGCCTTCTTGCAGACCCAGCACAATCTCGAACCCGTTGGTGTCCTCGGCCTGCAAGTCAGGCGCAAATTGGTCCACAAACGCTCCCTGGATCGTTATGGCGCGTTCCTGGCCGAGAAGCGCCAGTAGGGGTTCCGACGCCGTCAGCGCGCGGTGTATCCGAGCCAGCCGCAAGAACTTATTGTCGGAATCTTGAATCCCAAAAATGGAAATGTCCCATTCAACAGATGCGTCAGAGGGCAGCAATAGCGATAAAGCCACGCGCTCCATGGCGACGGGTGCATTGCATTGGGCAATCAGTGCGAGTACGGCCGCAGCAGTGGATAGGTCGTCGGCGGGGAATCCGCTGTCGCGCAACGTGGCCCACACGCGTCGGTTCTCGTGGATGCCAGCCCTGACCAATCGTCGCACCAGCGACAAGTAAACATCGGACGTTGTTAATGTGGACAATGAGGAGCGCGGATGGATCGCCAGCGCAATGGCCACCGCAAGGCCGTCGAGATCGCAGGCCAGCGCCGCAAAGTACGCCATAAGCTCTGGGTGGCCGTGGAGCCACAAGGGTGACTGGTATAAGGCGCGGCAGGTGGACCGGGCCGCCAGCACGTCACGAGCGCTCAGCAAGCACGAGATGGACGCGTAGAGATCGTCGGGCAAGCGGTCCAGCATATTCGATATAATTCACAAAATGTATATTTTCAAGGAAGGGAACCATTCACTGCTGTTTGAGTGGTGGCTGAACTCCAAGAGAAATCAGTCCGGAAATTCCCATGGAAACAGCAATCGCCTCTTTATCTCTTTGGACCAACATATTTTATTT
>MU624551.1:0-67933 GCA_025349905.2 Blastocladiella britannica
ATTGAGGGCATGGACGGCAAGCTCGATGGCCGTGTCGACTACGGTGGAGCCAACTTTAGTTCTGGGCAGCGGCAGTACGTTTTCTCACTTTACCAGATCGCATATACACTGGCTGACCAAAATGACAGGTTGTTAAGCCTGGCTCGAGCGCTCCTGCGCAACGCCAAAGTCCTGGTCTGCGACGAAGCGACCGCCAACATCGACGTGCGGTCCGATGCTGTGATCCAGCGCGCGCTCAAAACCGAGGTTCCCCGCGACACGCTGGTGATCACGGTCGCGCACCGGCTGGGCACCATTGCCGACTACGACCGGGTGCTGGTGATTGAGGCCGGGCGGATCGCCGAGTCGGGTCATCCGCACGAGTTGCTTACTATGGGCGACAAGCCCAACGATACGGTGCGTGCCGACACGGGCGCATTCATTCGTGGGACGGGCGTGTTCAAGAGCATGGTTGGTGAGCTCGGGCCCGAGTCGGCACAGCAGTTGGCGGAAGTGGCTCTAGACGCGTGGAATGCGAGGAATGTGCCCGCTGAGAAGGCCGGGAAGGCATAGATGATACCTTTTTTTTTTGAATGAAGTGAGCTCTTTGGACTTTGCCAAAATCACCACAAAGAACAATGGGCAAAAAGATTACTGCAACACAACCGGCCCCAGCGGCAAAGGCCAACAAGCGCGCCCTGTCCGAAATTGACGACATCTTTAGCACCAAGCCGACGTCAAAACCAGCTGCCGCGTCTATTGAAACTGCACCTGCGCCTCTGACGAAAAAGGCAAAAAAGAAGCAGCAAAAGGCAGCAGCCGCCGCCGCTGACGCGTCGTCCGAACCCGCAACGTCGTCTGAGCCGACGAGCGCGAAGAAACTGGTGTCGGCGGTCAAAGTGGTGGATTTCTCGTCCGCGCATTCCCTCGGCGCGCCAGTGCTGGACGTGCCTGCACCGCAACCATCATCTAGTAATGGCTCTGCCAATGGAGTAACGGGCGAGCCAGTGGCCAAGCGCCGGAAAGTGGAGTCCATGGACGAGTTCTTGGGCAAATCTGACAAGAGTACGTTTTGAATACCTTTTCATTTCAACGGAGATTGACTTTTTGACACAGAACGATTCACCGAGGACGGATACCCGCTCTTTTTCATGGAAGATCTGATGGCGCAAGAGGGCGGCGACACGGAGCAGTGTCCGTTCGAGTGCGAATGCTGCTTTTGACCAATATTATATTTTTTTAACTTCACTGGGGGATTCACTGGGGGATTCACTTGAATTGAATGATGAACTGCTCGTTGCGGATCAGCACCGCGTGCAAGCTGGTGCGAATCTCCTCCGAGACCTCGTACATGAGCAGGTCAATGGACAGCCGGTAGAATCGCTTGATGTGTCGTTTGAACTATTTGGAAGCAGTGTCAGTGCCAACGACATACGGTATAAAAAGGATCAAGACGTACGGCATCATCGTCAAACAACACAAGGCCATTCAAGATCGTCAACAGTACTGGCCGCCACGCTTGCGCATTCCGCTTCCGCGACTCGGCGTCCATGTCGCGATACGTTTCGAGAATCGACACCGCCAGCGGAATCAGCCGGTCCTCAACCTTGGACAGCACCGCGCGGCGGTCCAGCGACTGGTCGCCGTACATGTGGAACAAAATGTGCAGCAGACACGTCACCGCCGACGTCTCTTGCTTGAGCAGGTTCGGCAGCTGCTTGGTGAACCCGGACTTCCACAGCGTGGTGCGTAGGTCCAGGTCGGCGTTGAACTCGCGCGCAAACGCATACGACGCCTCCAGCGACTCGACGAGCGACAGCAAGTGCCGCGCTTGCAACCGGTTGTACACGGCGTCGACCGATGTGACCTCGAGAATGGTCTGAATCAGCAGCAGCTGCAACACGCACTTGACAATGATCTGCTGGAACTTGAGTTGCTGCTCGTGCGGCGCACCCGTGACCGTCTCCGGGTCCTTGAGCGCGTACGCGGTGGTGGACGTGAACAGCTCCTTCCAAGTATCGCACACCTGGTCCCAGTCGTCGTCGTGCAGGTGCTGCGAGTTGGATTCCATGAGCTGCTGCAAGCATGATGTCCCGAGCCGCGCCAGCGTGTCGTTCTCTTGCAAGATGCACGCCTTGAGAAGCACCAGCACGTCCCCGAGCTTGTGCACCAACTGGTCGTAGAACGCGCCAAACAGGTCCACAAACATCCGCAGCGCCTGGATCAGCGTCGTCGACAGCCACACGCTCATTTCCTCGCCGCGCGGGACCGCGCCGGGCCGCGTCACGGGCGCAAACAGCTCAAACAAGATCTCGGTCGCCACCCGTTGCCAGAACGCGGGCGAGAACCGCGCACCGTGGTCCCGTAGCGATTGGAACAAGTACTGCAGCGCGCGGGTCCGCACCTCGAGCTCACAGTCCACGACCGCCGTGTACAGCGCATGCAGCGCCGCAAACCAGTCGGACTCGTTATCGGGCTTGGTTCCACCAATAGTATTCGTCGCATCAGCGGCGCCGACAGACACGGGACTGCTCCCGACCACGGCCGACGACTCGGCCAGGACCTTGATCCCGCGGTGAATGGCCTCGACCGCCTGCAGCGAGACCTTTTGCGACAGCTTGGCCTTGCAATATTCGATGAGCGTGGCCATGGCGTCCATGAACGACCCGCACTCGCGCACCGCCGTCAAGTGCTGGCTCATGATGGCTTTCACCACGTCGTATGAGAACGTAAACAGCGACTCGGACGTTTCCTGGCGGGCAATCACCGCAAACATGGCCAATATGGCCTTCCACCCAGACCGCAAGACGGGCGCACGGGCCTGAATGATCTGCTGAATGCACCGAACCGCCATTTCGCGCACATTGGTGGACGTCTGGTGCGCGACCACGTGCTCGAACGGCCGCAAAAACTCGCGCTGGAACTTGAAGTTGCTGAGCTCGTCCTTTTCCAAGAACTTCATCGACAGCTGCCGCATCGAGTCCACGGCAAAGTACGCCACCTGCTCGTTGGCGTGGCTGCCGATGCGGTTAAAGTGCTGGCCCAGGATCGCCCAGATCGCCACCCACTCGACGCGAATGCGCTGCATGTTGTAGTAGCTGATTTCCACCAGCTTGCTAAGCGAGTAGGTCCGTGGCACCTCGTCCCACGACACGGTGCACAGCGCGTCCACGAAGTCGGTGATCGCCGGGCCCGTCAGCCGCACCGACCCGGAAAAGATCTTGTCAATCGCCACCACGATCGTCTGGCTCGTCGACTCTTGTTGCAGCAGCGTGTTCTGTGGGGCCGCCACGGGGTTGCCTGCGCCATCGTTGGCAATCACATGGAACTGCTCGAGCTGCGAAATGCACCGCAGCACATCGAGCCACGACTTTTTGAACGCATTCCCCTGCACCGCCGCCAAGTCCAGCAGCGTGCGAATGGCGCCCAAGTTCTTTTCCTTCATTTCGGTGGCGTTGTTGAGCAGCGTAAAGTTGGACAACGTGGTGATGAACGCGTTGCGTTCCAGGTCCAGGTCGAACGCGCAGCTGACGATAATGCACGACCTGAACGCGTCAAACACCCGCGTAATTTCCGCCGGGTCCTCGGACTTTTGGAGCAGCGTCGATAGCGACGCAAGGTTGGCCATCCACGTCATCTCAAACATGTTGCGCACGTGGTCGGCGTGGCGGGCAATGATCCATGCCGCGTACCGCCGGG
Organism: Blastocladiella britannica; assembly: GCA_025349905.2. NCBI lineage: Eukaryota > Fungi > Blastocladiomycota > Blastocladiomycetes > Blastocladiales > Blastocladiaceae > Blastocladiella > Blastocladiella britannica. The sequence goes on from MU624551.1 coordinate 3,679, forward strand.
TCGGGCGGCGGGTGCCCGCATCAAATGCCACCTCAATCTTGTTGGCAATCTCCTCCAGGGCCAGCGCAAATGCCTCGCGGCGGGCTTTGCGGGCCACCGCTCCCGTCCCCGCCATGGTCGAGTTGGCCGCCGCCAGTGCGGCTTTCGCGGCCCCCGCCGCCAGCGGGTCGTCCTTGAGCTTGATTTCCTGCGCAGCAATCGCGTCGTAGATCGAGTGCAGGTACTCTGGCGGCAAGTCGCCGTTATCGTTGATCCCGCGGTTGTTGCGCACAAACCCGTCCTTGGTCATGCGGATCTTGACTTGCGGGTTGTACAGGTCGGTGTTGAGCATGATCACCGAGTACGCGAGCACGTACGCCGTCTCCGGGTTGGCAAACACGTTGTCGGCGTGGTCCTTGTTGGAGGTGAAGTACCGCTCGGCAAACTTGAGCATGAACCGATCAATCTTTTGCGACTCGCCGGGCAGACGGAAAGTTTGCAAGTAGTTGCGCAACGCCTCCACAAACGACAGACCGCGGAACTCGAGCGCGTCCACGAACGCGTGCATGATGATGATGTTTTCTTGGTCCCTATTGTTTAATTTTGGCATGAGTATATGTTTTGATCAGGAAAGTATAAAACCACATACCCCTCGCCAAGGTAATCCCCCAATTCGCGCTTGTCGAGACCCTCGGTGTTGAGCAGCCAGTGCGCAATCTCGGCCGGCTTGCGAGCAATCACGCCGCGGTCAATGAGCAGCTGAATCCCCTTTTTTGGCTTTTTGTTGAACAGCTGGATCACCTCGTTCAGCAGCATCTTTTGCATCTTGCGCGATGAAAGGGCCTCAGGATCGTCCTCGAGCCCGTCGGCATCACTTGCGGCCACGGAAGACGACCCTGTCGCGGTGGTATCGTCCGCGGGAACGCCGGTGTCGGGGGTGTGGGCCGATGCCGACGATGGTGTAATGTTGGCACCACCAGTATGGCCATTCAACTGAGAACTGGCCGGTGACGATGGCAAGTGGGTCATCTGCGTTACGGGCGTTGCTGCTGCCGGTTGCTGCTGCTGGCCATCCGGCGACGTGGCCCGGCGGCACGTAGCGACCCAGTCCGCAAGCGCCTTGAGCCCGACATCCAGCGCCTCGAGCGCCGCGCGGTGCACGTCGGCCGGGGACGTAGCGTCGCCGGCGACCACGGGCTCGACGGTCGGTAGCACGGGCGCCGAGACCAGCTTGGCGGAGATCGTGAGCATCCGCTCAAAGATATTGTCGAGCGCCTCCGGATTGCAGTCGTAGTTGATGTAAATTTCGACCAGGACCTGCGGCTTGCGCATGATTTCCGTCAGCGCGTTCAAGATAGCGACCTTTTGCGCGGGCGTGGATGTGCGCATTTCCATGATGTTGAGCACCACGTCGCCCAGAAACACTTCAATCTCGCGCTTCAAGCTGTGCCGCAGCTGCAGCACGCACGCCACAAATGTGTCGAGCGCTGCCCGGTACACAGGTGGGATCGGAGACGCAAGCGCGCGGCCGACCGCTAGCCCAAGGTGCATCCGGGACGCATCGAGAAACGTGGTCGCAACGTACCCGGGCGCGGTACTGGCGGGAGCAGTCACGGCGGCCGCGGCGGCTTGCAAGTGTGCGGCGCTGGCGGGGACATAGCACACGCGCGTGAACAACGAGGAGTACGATTTGATGGCCAGCAGGATCAGCTGCAGCGCCAGCACGCGCGACTGGATCGCGGTCGACCGCACGTCGGCCGACGCGGCAGCGGCGGCGGCGGCGGCAGAGACCGACGCTCCTGGGGACTCGGTGGTTTTGGTTGAGAGTTTGCACAGCGCGCGGAACGCCATGAATGCGTCGCGCGCATTGAGCTCGGCGACCGTGGGCGTCGCAGAGTCGGCCGCGAAGCTGACCGAGTCGCGGCGGGTGAGGTTTGATGTCGCTGCTCCTGCTGGTGTTGCTGCGGTCGTTGTGGTAGAGGCCGCGTCATCGTCCGCACCATTCACGGACGGTGCAGCACCAGCAGCAGAAGCACCTTCAGCTTCTCCAGTCGACGAAAGAGTGGCTGTCGTGGCAGCAGTAGCAATGTCGCGAGCAGTGACTGCGGGAGACACCGCCTCGCTCGCAATCTGCGACGGTGGCGACGAGTTGGACATGAGCGACCCGGGCCGGTGGTGCAGCGATCCCGATCCCACCACGGTAACGGTAGACACGACAGCGCGGCCATAGACTGTGTTCATCATCTGGGTCAGCGATCCGGACGCAACCATCTGGATCTGCGGCGACTTGGACACCAAAAAGATGTTCCAGGTGGTGCGAATGGCCTTGAGCAGCGTCGACCCGTGGATCGGCACCGCCGCCGACGACACGGCCGCCAGCAGCGCCTTGACCACCTGCAGGTGCACCTTTTCGTCGGTGTGCTCGCCGATATTGCACTCGCATACCAGCTCGACCGCGGTTTCAATCAGAGGCTTTGAGGCAGCAGACGGTGAATCAGCAGATGATGATCCTGGTAGCGCGGCCGACGACGTGCCTGGCTTGGGCGACGCGGGTGTGGGTGCAGAGAAATCGTGCAGGGACGCGTCCGCGTCGTCCGGGTGGTACATGGCGGAAGCGGCGGCGGCGGCGGCGGCAGTGGTGGCGGTCGGGTCGGTCAGCACGTTGTACGAAAACAGCTTGGCGATGCAGTCCAGGGCCACCGCAATCAGGGCCGGAGCCCGCGATGCGCAGGCCATCTGGAGGGGCTCGAGCATCTTGCGCATGACCTGCGGCGTGAGGACCGATTGTGCTCTGTATTATCGTCTTTTAGTCAGTATGCTATTCATGAGTATATAATGAGTATATATATATATATATATATACCGCTGCGTGTCCGAAGCGGCATTGTCGAGCAGGGCCCTGAGGGCGGCGAGGCTGGCGGTGGACGAGTCACGCAGTTTGGGCAGCTTCTTGATCTCCTTGGTGGCCAGCAGCTTCTCGAGCGCGGCCACGACAAAGACCGCGGCCGGGTTGGCGGCGTTGGCGCCCGAGATTTGCGACGCGACCATTAATCAGGAGTAAGGAAGTACGGGTGGCACGTCGGTAGGCGACAGGTTCGGGGGATCCTTTTTTTGATTATTGAGCACTTGCACACACAATCGAATATCAAGCAGACAGACTGATACACGGAATACGCGTATAATGTACTGGTGTGTGTGTGTCGTGAAGAAAGGCAAGGGAAAGAGAAACGAAGTGGCAAAATCATCCAAGAACATGAATGACCGAAACCGCAGTGATTCAAGTGGCCTGCCACGGTGGAAAATAAATCGAAGGCCTCTCCACACGTCAACGGCGTCCTCTTTATTTTGTTTTGTTTCACTCGGATCCATGGTCTCCCTTATTCGCTCCAGAGGGACAGTCAAGATCCATGTGGGCTATGGGATACCGTGTGACAGCCGTGCAGTTGTGAAAAATGAGTTCCCTTCTTAAAATATTCAACAAAATTAAACCATTATTATGAGCGACTCGACGAGCCCACAGCGCACCCAGAGGTCCCCGGTCATCAACATTGCATCGCTGCTCGGTGCCGTCGGTTTCGGGCCTTCCCAGCCCACGTCCACCACGCACACTCCTCCTCAGAGTAGCGGGAGTGGCGTGGTTCCGCATACTCATCCTCATCCTCATCCGCATCCTCACCACCATCCAGCGGCAGTGACTGTGGGGCATGCACCGACCGACGCCACGAGTACCACCACCACAAATGCAACAATGGCTGCTGCCGTGACAGCCGCACCGAATAGTGGTAGTAGTATGCCGTCCATCCGCCTGATTCCGTACATCACCGACACGTACCGCGGGCTCAATTTTCCGATCATGGAGCGCAAGCTGGCCAACGGCAAGAAGCTGAACGTCAAGCGATTTGTGGAAAAGGGCAACGTGGATCTGTCAGATGCCATTGCATTCAAGTCGAAAGTGGTGTCGCGGCAGCACGGCGAGATCTGGACCGAGGGCATGCAGGTAAATATTTTATTTCGTACGTGCGTATGGGAAATCCATCCTGACTCTCATCGGAAATGGACAACAGTTCTTTTATCGAGACACCAAGTCCTCCTCGGGCACCTTCATCAACAACATCCGCGTGTGCCCTGCCAACACCGAATCGGCGCCGATTCAGCTCAAGGACGGCGACATTATCCAGCTCGGCGTCGACTACCAGGGCCGGTCCGAGGACATTTTCCGCTGCGTGCGCATTCGGGTCGAGCTCAACCGCGAGGCCTTCAAGCACCGCAACAATGCGTTCCGGTACTTTAAATTTTTTTTTTTTTTTTTTTTTGCAGCGAAGAAATGAACTGAAATGAAAACATATTACAGAAACCAAGTGATCCGCGCCCTCCGCGCCTTAGCCGCCGCGAGCGACTCGGATACCCAAGGTACGGGCGACTGCTGCATCTGCCTAGGCGCGATCGCCCCCTTCCAAGCGCTGTTTATTGCCCCTTGCTGCCACTCGTTCCACTACAAGTGCGTTCGCCCTTTGCTGGCCACCTGGCCCAATTTCGCGTGCCCTCTGTGCCGCCACTTTGCCGATCTATCAGTGTCGACGTCTGTGGACGATCTGGCGCTGCTGATGATTGACGACGGCGACGGGACTGGGTCGCCCGCCGCCCACGCGTCGCCTACCGCGGCCACGACGGAGGTTGTCACTACCGATGCCCGCGCGTCATCTCCGGGACCGGACGCAGCAATTCCGACCACTGCGGGCCACTCGCCGACCGATCCGGTGCCACGGGCGGCGCCGGCCACGTTGGCGGGAGCAGAGGTGGCGGCGGCGCTGGGTGCTATTGCTGCTGCGCACGGCAACCATGACCACGGCGATAGCGACGACAACGATGGGTCGCATGGAGACGATGATGGAGTCGCATCGCCGCACACGCCGCACAACCAGCACGCCAACCTGTTTTTGGTGGCAGGTGGAGCCCCGGCACTTCCGTTGCTGCCGCACGTCGCAACCATCGTCCATGCCGACTCTGCCGGCGCTGCCGCTGCTACTGCTGCTTCTCTTGACACTGATGCTGTTGTGGCGGTGGAGCGTGAGTCAGGCGCCAGCTTTGATAGCGTGCAAATGGCAGCGGCACCTGCGGCTACCACCGGCACTGGTGAAGTGGACGCGTTGGTGGCAGCACTGCACCAAGTGCTGGCGGCGGACGGGCAAGAGACTGTCGGGGTGGCTAGCTCATCGCCATCGTCGTCCGCGGCGGCGGCACACGCAACCGGGGAGGACGCGACGAGTAAAGTGCCGGCGCCAGAAACGGATCCAAGCCGGGCGGGCGGTGGGGCAGCCTGATCATTCACTGCTTTTGTTGTTCATGTTTTGGTATTAATGCAACTTGTCCATGAGGTTTTTTGTGTTGTTTTTGGGGGATTTGTTGTGGTGGTTTGAAATTCGCGCATTTGAAAACCGCGCAGCGCGAATTTTTTTTTTTTTTTTTTGACAACTTCTCTCTCCTCAACTTGACTCCCGCAACATCAACTGTTCATTTTTTCAATAGACTTGTTTGCAGCTTCGTACCTCACGGCCCAACGTAGTCTCAATCTGCTCCAGTCCAATCCGACGCGTCTCCTACAACGCTGCGTCCGGCGCAAGCATTGTTGTCGCCATGATGGTGCCCTCTTCGTCGTGGCAGTCGTGCTCGTTTGGTTTGCAACTCCTCTGGAACTGAATGGTTATCATCGAGCATGGTTCATTGACCCCAATGGTACCTCGGGCGTGCGCGAATGGTCATGACTCTACCTTCCAATGTCCAATGGAGCAAGTGAAAGCCTAGTATCGGCGGCCACTCTATTTCGAAAAGGCACGAGCCACTTGGATCGACCGCAGCGACTGGTTCTAGCGACTGGTTTTGGCGAAAATCGAATGTCGCGATTGCACGCGTTTTGTCCTGGTGTGCATTTGCCCAGGGTATAAATTTGACGGACCTGGACACTCCCTCTTCCAGCAGGAATTCCTCGATATCAACAAACCAACCAAATTCCACCAAAGTAACACAAAACGGCCCGTTTCCCTTCTGTTTTCCTGTGCGTCCTTTTTCTCGCCTCCCTCGCGGCTGCCCATGGCGGTGAAGATCACGGCGCCCCCACCACCACCACCTCGGGCTCCCCTGCCGCTCCCACCACCACCATGTCCATGCCGATGGGCGGCGGCGGCAGTGGCAGCATGTCGATGCCAATGGGCGGCAGTAGCACCTCCACTTCAGCGCCGGCAGCGGCAGCAGCCACTCCCGTGTCGGCTCCCGTCAACCCGCTGGCCTCCTCGGTCGACAAGGCCAAGGTCGCGGCGTACTGCGGCAACCCTGACGCCGCAAAGACGGCGGCATGTAGCGTCTGGAAGGCGTGCCAGGCCGCCGGCGACAAGGCGCCCGCGGGCATCTGCGGGTCGACGGCCATTGCCGCTCTGGCGTGCAAACCCTCGGTCCCCGTCGGCGCCGCCGACCTGTGCGCGGCGTACACCGCCACGTGCTCCTCCGACTCTACCAAGTGCGTCAATGTCGGGTGGCCGGGGATGTGGTCGACCGATGCGGTGGCGTCTGGCGTCGATTCGATTTGTAAAGAGATGCCCAAGATGGCCGGGTGCGACAAGTGCATGCCGTCCGTGTCCGCGACCAAGGGAACCACGTGCGCGGCGTTCGATACTTACGCGCAGCTGTGTAACGATATGCCGGGCATGTCGCAGTGCGGCGGGTGGACGGCCATGTGCGCGTCGGCGCCCAACGCCGCGGCGACGTTCCCGAAGCTGTGCGACGGCGAGGCTATGGCGGCGGCCAAGGTCACGTTCAACGCGTCGGCGTGGACTGCGGCATCGGGGTCGTCGTCGTCGTCGGCATCGACCAGTCCTACTGCTACTCCCAAGACTGGCAATGGTGCTTCCTCGTCGGTGGTCTTTGCTGCCACCAACGCCATGCTCGTAGTGGTGGCTGCCGTGGCCGTTGCTTTGGCATAATAGTAATAGTAAAATAGTACTCGTTTTGTTGTATGCTTGCCATTGATCTCTCCTTCCTTTTAAACGTCCCACCCCTTGACCTGGAACCGTTCTGCCCACTCTAAAAAGTGCGCAATGTTCTTGAACACGGCCGGCGGGAAGTTGAGTCCCAGCGCCTCGGACTGCACTTTTGCCAGCCCGTACCGGCCAATGAGCTGGAAGATGGCCGATGCCAGCGGGTTGGGGAACTAGAGTACATGGTGAGCGATCACCGCTGTCAAAAATAATAGAACGAACATACCGTCAAGTCGCCATACACGCGGTACACGAGCGTGACGCTATGCCCTGGGATCGCCAGCATCCGCCCGACATTGTTCAACGTGGCCAGCAACGCCGCCATTTCCGCGGCCTGTTCGCCCTGCGCCGCGTAATCGTCGGTCGCGAACGGATCCACCTGCAACGCCAGCAACCGCAGCGACGCTTTCGGCGAGTACCGAGCGTCCGTGGCGGCACGGTACGCTGCGCGCGCGTCCGATAGTTTGCCCAGCCGGCGGGCCAGGTCGCCCAAGTACTCCCACTCGGCCGCGGTGCGCTTGTACGCCAGCTGGTACTCGCGCGCATGCTGCTCCTCCGACTTCCACGCCATGTACACCCGCAGGTCCTCGTACAGCATCAGGAACAGGTCGTCGAGCCACCGCTCGCACAGCCGCTTGTGCGAGAACGCCGACAAAAGCTTGTTGGACGAGCCCGTGTTGGCCGTGGGTGCGCCGCTGGCTCCACCGCCAGAAGTGGTGTCGCGCGCGGCCTGCGTTTGTTTGGCCCACAGATCAGCGCGGGCCGCACGCTCGCGCTCGGCCGCCGCCGCCGACTTGGCGTCCTGCGGCTGCGCGCCCACCACGCCGCCGTCAACGCCACCGGCCGCGGGGGACTCGGGAAGCTGCTCGGCGGCTGCCTGGTTCGCTACCGGATCCACCGACTCTTCGGCCAGTGGGGACCGCGGCGACGTGCCGCCGGGCTTGCCCGCTGTGGTGGTGGATGTGCCCAGTGGCGTCGGAATCCCGGCAATCGGGGTCGTTACGTCCGGGACATGGTCCACAGCCACGGGCATGAGCTCTTCTTCTTTCACTTGGCGGTATTCGTCTGGTTTTAAATGGCAAGTCAGTTGCCAAGAGCTCATACGAAAAAAAAAAAAAAAGCAAAGTGGCAATACCCTCCATCACAAAGACACTTGCGCGGTGTCCCAGCAGCTCCTCCCAGCCGCACTTTTCCACGATCCGCGCCAACAGCGCGTACGCGCGGCGGAACGTGCCACGAAGCGACTCGGCGCGCAACGGCGTGAGCGACTGCGTGTCATTATCAGCGTAATCGCCGAGCATGAGCTCCTCGTGGCCCGGGAACCAGGTGCGCAACGGCTCGGGCATCATCGGCAGCTCGCGCTGCGGGTGCACAAACATCGGGCACGAGTTGAGCGCCAGCAGTGCCATCGGCCAGTCGCCCACCGCCGTGTAACATTCGGTGAGTTTCTGCCACGACGTGAACTCCAGGGGCGCGGTGTTGACCAGCCTTTTGGCCACCGACAACGCGGTGTCGTCCTTGTCCTTCTTTTGCAGCAGCTCCACTTGCGCCAGAAGAACGGGCGTGCTGTTCGGATTGGCCATCAGCGTCTGGTACAGCAGCCGCACGGCCTTGGCGTCGGCGTCGGCCCGAATGTACGCTTCGGCCAGCAGCGCGGCGACACTGGCGTCCATCGGCAGCAGCTCGCGCCAGAAATCGGCCAGCACGTCCCACCGGTTGGACCCGACCCCAAAGTACTGCGTGAGCGCGTGCACCAATACGTTGGCGGTCAGCGACGCCACTTGAATGTCGCCCACGGGACCCAGCTGCCACGCCCGCGGGAACACGTCGCGCGCGGCTTCCAGGAACCGCGTCTCCACGTCCAGATCGGGGAGCGGGTCGACGCGACGCAGACCCGCGGGGGCGGGAGGGTACACGTCGGCCGGGTTGGCGTCGATCAGCATTGCGCGGAGCACGGCCGAGACAAACAGTTCGGCCCAGAACGTGGGCGACGAGTCGGGGTGGATGGCGACCCGTTTGCCGGCCCTTTTTTTTTTGGTTTTCAAATTGAGTGGGCGTACCGCCTAAAGATAAAAACGAAAGGACGTATACCGGTTGACGCCATAGACATTGACGCCGCCAGGGATCCGCACCTCGACGCGCACGTCAATCGACGCAAACGCATTGTACGTGCAGTACACGCCCGACTTGATCCGGAACGTGTTGGTGGACGACGCGGCGGCCCCACCAAACCACGACGACGACTTGCTGGCGGCGTTGGCCGAGTCCATGGCATAGTTGAGCGAGTTGATGTACGCGGCCAGCGCGCCGGGCGAAGACGCATCTACGCCCGTCACGTAGTGGTAGCTGGTCACGTCCTTTTATTTATTTCTTTTGGGTGAGTTTATTGCTTTTGTGCTGTGCGCGTATTGGTACGCTCGAGATAATTATTACCTTGTGCAGCTTGGCATTGGTTTTCACCAGGTGGCAGAGATCGGGCGGACCAAGTCGAAACTGCGGGAGCTGGTCGGTGCGGGCCACCAGCGACTCGCCCAGAGCTGTCTCAAACAGCTCGGGAATGTCGCGCAGGGTGTCAAGATTGGATGTTGACATTGATTTTTTTTTCTTTCAATTGCGTGGCAAAAGAGAGAAGTTGAGGCGGTGGGTGGCGGCCTCGGCGAAGCAAAACCGATTTCCCAAACAGATCACGACTACATTTATAAATTTACGGTTACATGGTTGGATTACCAAAAAGGAAGAGAGGATATGAAGATCCTGCTCTCTTTGGTCTGAGATGTGGAGGCACTCTTTCAAATCTTGTAAACTGAAAAAAAAAAAAAAAAAATGGTCAAGTGCAGCGTCTGCCAGCTGGATACAGCCGGCCTTCCGTCGATCCTCGCCCTTGGACAAGTATTTCACGACTCGTGCTTCAAGTAATTACACTATTTTTTTTCAGATTGGATCCCACGAAATCAACAGAAATTAACAAACAAACAGATGCTCGGCTTGCAAACAGTCATTCCCGGACGGCGCGTTCTACCAGCACGAGGGCCAGATCCTGTGCGAAAACGATTTCAACTCACTGTACTCGGACAAGTGCATCAAGTGCACGTTGCCAATCGACGGCGAGTGTGTGAACGCCCTTGGAGGCAAATTTCACCCCGGGTGTTTTCAGTGCACGCGGTGCCAGGTTCAGTTGAAATCGGGATTCATGAGGTATTTCATATTTTGCTGTACACCAAAACTTTTTTCTCATTTTCATTGTTACTAGGTTTGACGAAAAGCCTTACTGCAAGACTTGCCATGATATTGTCGTGCGTGAAGGTATATACGCGCGAAAAAAAAAGGATCCTTGCTTTTAGCTCGATATTTAACTGCTTGATATGGAATAGAACAGGCCGTAATGGCCAATAATTGCCAAAGATGTAAAAAACCAATTGACGGATCGCCCTTCATGTACCGTGGAAGCAAATACCATGTACGATCTCTGTTCATTCCCTGAGAGGATTGTTGATCCTAAACACTAGCAAACTATAGGCACACCACTTCAACTGCACCATGTGCAAGCAAGAGCTCGGAAATGACTGCAAAGAGCACGAGGGTAAACTGTACTGTCCCGAAGACTTTATCCGCGCCACGGCCCCCGCTTGCTTTGGGTGCCGCAAACTGATCTTTGGAAACGTCATCAACTGCATGGGCAAGTCGTTTCACCCGGAACATTTCTGCTGCAACAAGTGCGACTCGCGATTCGATAGCGTGTTTTACGAGCACGCCGGCGCCGCTTTATGTGAGTTGCATTTCCGAGAGGCTACAGGTACTCGGTGCGCACGGTGTCGGAATGTGATCATGGGCGATGGTACCGTTGATTTTTTTTTGTTTTGTAATTGGGCCAATTGGTCTCACTGGCAAGACTGCAAAAAAAAAAACAGTGGTGGAAGCGGCAGGCGAGAAATGGTGCGCCGACCATTTCCTGTGCACAGGGTGCGACCGGTCACTTGCAGGCGAGAGTTACGGCGACTGGGACGGCCGGGCGATCTGTCCGTCATGTTTCTCGCGGCTCCCGACCAAAGTCAAGAAACGATTGAACGAGCACCGGCTGATCCTGGACAAGCGCCGAGCGCGCGCCAATAAAATCGGATCCACGACCGCGCTAGCTCCGCGGCCCGTTGCCGCAACAAACTTGGCGGCGGGCGTCAGCAAATCTACTAACGCTGTTAATGGGATCGGGACGCTGGCGCGTGGAGGAACGTTGGCACGGGGAGGGACGCTGGGTCGCGGTGGGGTTTAGGATCCATTTCTTTAATTTTCCTTCCACATTTCACTGCATTGAGCAATTCAGTCTCTTGTCGAAGCAAGCGCGCTGAGTCCAAGCACGCCAGAAACGATGGCGGCGCCAGTGAGCACATGAACGCGGGCAACAACTGGAACCGGAACACGCATCGCCAGTGCCCGGTGGCGCATCCACATGGCCGCCGCCGACGTGCCCAACAGCCCACACCCGTAACGCGAGCGAAGGTGACTCTTGGTGATACTTGACGCAGTTGTTCTTGTTGTTCTTGCAACCGGCCTTGTTGAGTCGGATGAAGGTGCCACTCGCGGTCGTGCGCAATAGACGTGGCAATCATGTCTCCCCCGGTAGTGCCAAATCCGGCAGTACCGGCAGACGCAGCCATTCGATGAAGAAAGCTTCCTTGAGGTCCTTGTGGCGCGAGCGTGCTGAGCGTGGGTACTGGAACGGGCGGTTCCACCTCCATATCGTGGTTTGGGGATTGATACCCGGGTTTGAGGGGCCGGCCGAGGTGGTCGTGCGTCTCCGAGTAGTGGTGTGGAGTCTTGAACACCGCAAGGAAGGACGCGTCGTGGACGGGCATTGTTGTTCTTTTGTGTATGTGTATGTGTACTTGTACTGTTGAATGAAGCGGGTCGTTGAAAGGGCAGGGCGAGCTTATCGCTTTTAAAGCAGACGAGCGTCGAAAAGTGAGCCAGGGATGCATGCCGACTGTGGCATACCTGGGCCTGTGGCTGCACCGCACTGCACGCCTATGGCTTCTAGTTGATTGGTCTGCTGCAAGCTGGATCGGGCGAGCGATTCCGAAAGCGACCGGCGCGTGACACACTGCCCACTCGACACGACGTTTAAGAAAAAGCCAGAAAACAGCTTCATTACATTCCGCGGGAAAGACCTTTCAGAGCACAAGCGTCCCGAGCCCAAGCACGCCCGAAGCCAGCGCCACGCCTGTGAGCATGGGGATGCGAGCGGCGGGGATCATCGGCACGCGCATCGTCATGGCCTTTTGGCGCATGTACAGCGCGCCCGCCGAAGTGCCCAGCAAACCCAGTCCGGCTGCATGGCGCAGTGTGAATCCCGACGACTGTTGCTGCTGCTGGTACTGCGTCTCGCCATACTGCTGCTGCTGCTGATCCTGGACATGCCCCGAGTTACCACCAACCATCGAGCGGCCGATCGCGTGACCGACGGCCGATCCCACCGCCACACCCGTCGCGGTCGCCGCTACTTGCTTGAACAGGCTCGGTTGCTGCGGCGCCGGCGGGTGGTACTGCGGCGGAGGGGGTGCGTGGTGTTGCTGCGCGGGGGCACGGTGCGGCGCGGCCGAGGCCGACGTCGACGAGTACGAGCGAGAGGAGCCGCGGCTGGAGCGTGCCATTCTTTCTTTTTATTATGAGTGAATGACTGGATTATTACAATTACAGTTGCGAATTTGAAAGGGAAAACAGTCGCATCACATCGCATTGGATCTATTTATTCGACGCCCTTCCACGCCACGTGTCCACACCACCTGTCGACGGTCTGCATCAACCGGCTCACCGCCGCCGCATCAACATTTACGTTGTTGCTATGCGGATGCAAGATGGACTGCACATCCATGCGCACCGTTAGGATCGTTTCCGGCGCAACCACAGACGGCGTCACCACCCGCCCGCCCAGCGCAACTACTCGCGCCCGTGCTGCACTCACCACCGCTTTCGCTGTGACTGCACACGGCGCCGTCACCGTGAGCACCGATCGGACGATATCATCACCAGTGCTGGTGGTAGTGGCATCGCTCATGGCCAGCGTCACTGCTACCGAGCCTGGGCGCCGGCCACCGTGCGGGACATGGATCGAGAGCAAAGTGCATCCGGCAATCCCTCGTATTGGCGGTGGTATTGTTGGTGGTACTGCTGATGACGAGCCAGAAAATGCCAAAGGCGAACGGGCCAAGAGCGTCGGAATGACGGTCAGAATGAGGTTCCAGGGTATCGACACCGCCAAGGTCGCGCCATAGACCACCTGCGGCCCGCTTGCCGCCTGCCTTGAACCGGTGTTGCTGCACCCGGCCGCACGCTCCAAGTGCGATCGGAGCGGATCGACGGGAATCGAGAATGGCAGTGCGAGCGGATGATGGTGCGCAAAATCGAGCACGTCCAGCGTGGTTTCGGCCAGTGGTACTGGAAGTCCCACTCTCGCTCCCTCCACTGCTAGCACGTAGCCCAGTGCCACCGTCACTTTGACTGGAAGCTGTAGTTCCGTCAAATTGATTGAGACGTGGCATTCCCTGTCCAATTCAAGATGTGAGTAAGCCTCTAAGGCGAGAAAACGAATAAGGACAGGTACCAAGTTTGCTTGGCAGCAACATGCACGGCCGAGGCGAGCGAGATCGTGTGGGTCTGGTACCAGGACGAGGTCGGATGTATTGGGTGGAACTCGACCGTTACTATCAGAGGAAAAAGACGCGTGATATGAGTGCGACGGGACGCGTAATGTAACTGGGACAGAAATATTTTTTACACGATAAATGTCGTGCAGGCACACGCACGCCGGCCAGTACAATTGCAGGTGGCGACGCAGGATCGGTAGCTACCGTCAATGAATTTGCCGCAACACAAACGCGTACAAAGGGCGAAAGGTGACCCAGGGCCAGTGCTGGCGACGGAAGTAGCGCGGGCGATACCGTGACCAATGGCACGTCGATCCAGCCAGAAGTAGGGTCATTATGGACGGCACGCAGGGCGAACATGAGCCGAGACAGCACCGCGAGCTCTGCGATGGCGGCGTCGAGGGCCTAATCTTTGTGAAAATGAGATGAGTTAGAGGTTAAACCAGCGCGCGTTGGTTTCGTGGAAAAAATGGCGGACCGCGTCCTCGGCGGCCAGGGCTGCCATGCGGGCATTCGCGCGCTCCACGCGGGCAGAGAGTGTTGTCAGATCGCTACCGTCGTCATCGCCCATGTCGGCACGCGGTCGCTTGGCGGAGGGGATCATTCCTCTGAGTGGGCCACTCCTCTCTTTTGATTTGCAGTATTTACCAAAGAAAGAGAAAAAATATACAAAATGGCCTCCCCCTCGCAGTCCGACCGCATTGCCATTGCCACCGCATTCGTTGCCCAGGCGCCGCCGGGAGAGCTGGCCGACGTGGTTACAGGTTTGTACATATATGGTCAACTCTCAAGCAGCGTATACTAAAAGAATATGATGGTAATGTGCAGACGTCCGCGTGCTCTTTGACAATGAAGAGCTACTGGCACCCGAGCTGCCGACCGCGCTTGCCACATTCCACGCTGACCGGCTGACCGCGGTCCCAGTGCCGTGGGGTCAGCACAAGGTGCGCCACTTTCAAAAGCAAATTTATGATCGATCAACCAACTTCACAACGATGAATGGTATAAAAATATGGAAAGGCCATCATCTGCGCACCCGCGGCCATTGACGAGGCCGCATACCGCTACCTCGATCCACGCGCTGCCAAGTCCTTTACTTTTGATCCCGTCACTCTGGCCGTTTCGGCCGAGGAGGACGCTGAGCCGTCGTCCGCTGAGGCCATGCGGTACGTTACTGGGTTCATATTATTTCGTTATGTGACCTGACGTTTAATATAAAGCAAGGACCTCGAGTCGCACCTCGACACGTACTCGGCAGCACACTACCCGAACGGGAATGCCGGCGTGTACGCGGTGGATCCCACCGAGTTCCATGTTGTGATTGCCAGCGAGAAGCTCAATGCGAGCAACTTTTGGTTTGTTCATTTATGTCTGCTATGTTGTAGTTTCAACTCACCAATATGATAAAAGGAACGCGCAATGGCGCTCGCACTGGACATGGAAAGAGGGCAAGCTGCACGGGGACATGAGCGCGACCGTGCACTACTACGAGGACGGGAACGTGCAGCTGCACAACACGCACCAGGAAGCGATCGATGTTCCTGCCGATGTACTGATTTTTTTTCATCGTTATGGTGAAAAAAAAAATATGCGAGCTGACACGCAATGACAGAGTACGGCCGAGGCAGTGATCAAGGCCATCAAGAAGGCAGAGTCGGCGCGGCACAAGGCACTGCACAGTGCGTACGCAGACATGAGCGAGAAGGTGTTCCGCGGGCTGCGACGTGCGCTGCCGTTGACGCGCACCAAGCTGGACTGGAACAAGGTATGTACTCTCGTTTTGATTTGAAGTTGAACTGATACTCACCATGAAATCGTTATAGATCGCCAACTACAAGGTCGGCGCCGAGCTGTCGGGCAAGGCTGCTGCTTCGTCCTCGTCGCCGACATCGTCCTCTCCTTGAATGCAGCGCTGATGTGATGATGTCACCTTTTTTTGTTTCACTCTTTTCACTTCACCGGTTGCCACTCTCTTTTTGGGCTATAATTTAGGTCATTACACGCTATAACGCATACATACACTGCATTTGAATTGCATACATAGTACTATACGCGGACGCTCTCTACGCTGCCATTGAGAGACGCCCACTACCAGTGCGATTTTCTCTCAAGGCATCCCATCGTACCCGAATCGCGATTGACTTGAGCCACTATAACACTATTATACAGCCTAAATTATACGTGGTTCTCGCAAATGTACACCCTGCGCTACCGTCGCCGTCGCCCTCCGCCGTGGCCCGTGACGCCGTCATTGTCGCTACTGTCGCCGCCCGTGCTCTGGCTGCTCTTGGCCGCACTCCTGGCTGTCCTGGGCCTGGCCAGTCCGTCTGCAGCACCACCCGCTCTTGACGGTGCCGCGTTCGCAGCTGCCGACATGGCCGACAGTCTTGGCGCCGCGGACATGCCCAATGTCGCCGCGGTGGACGCCCCAAGTGCCCCTTTATCGCACCACCCGTCTGCTCCCCTTGAGCCCCGCCGCGGCTCGCTCGGAGCTCCTCGCGCTGCTGGTGCGGGTGGTGGTGCCGACGCTGTTGTTGATGCTGTTGCTGCACCTCCCACTCGCATGCTTCTGGCATGGACCCCAAACACGGGCACTCTTGGCGCAACGGGCGCCGTTCCTGGCAGTATGCTGATCGCCGCCACGCTCGACGGCGCGCTTCACGCGGTCGCACGCGACTCGGGACGCCTGCTGTGGACGTCGTGGGCCACGGGTGGTGCTCTGGTGCATACTTTACCAGGAACCTCCTCGTTTACCAGTGATATGAGGAACTCGCTTGCGTATCTGGTGGACCCGACTGGCGACGCGCCGCTCTTCGTGCATGCTCCCGGCGCCGCCCTCACCCGACTGCCTGTCTCGCTCAAGGCACTGGCGGGTGCCGCACCTTTCCGCGCTCGCGACGGGTCTGTGTACACTGGCTCGCGCCACACGCGCATCTTTGCCATCGATGCTCGTACTGGCCGCTTGCTCCGTGCTGCTGGTGGTGGTAGTGGGTTTTCGCATGCGTCGCAGGGTCAGTCGGCTACTGGAACAACAACTGACCCGCTGCCCATTTTCTTGGGCCGTACCGATTACCATGTAGTCATGCACCCGCCTGGTGCCAACGGCAATGATGGCCAGGACGGAATCAACATTCACGTCTCCGAGTACGCTTCGGCGCGCATGGAGTGGACAGCAGCTCACGACGCATCAGATCACGATGATGCGAACAACGGCAATACCGCCGTGGCATTCGGCCTCAACGGTGACCTGATTCTCTCGTCCCCAAGTGGCCAGGTGGTGTGGGCCATACGGTTCGCCACCCCGCCCGTCGCGGTCTTTGACGTGGCCCCCGCATCGCACGCACACGACCCACTCGCGGCCGCCGCCGGATTCCACATCTTACGCCGCGCGCACCTGACGTTCCCGCCATCCGTGCTCCCTGGCGACGGCATGCCGGCCACCGCGTTCGTCGGGCAGCTTCCGCAATCGGGAGCGCTGTACGTCTTGTCGTCGCGCACGCACTTTCCTGGGTTGCGCGGCGAGCTCTTGCCTCTGTGGACTCGGTCACGCCGTGCCGACGGCGACTCGGCTTCCGTGCTGCTTCTCGACGCATCGTCGGACCACCAACCACCATCCAAAGAAAATAAGCCGCCGTACGGCCACGCGTCGGCGTCGTGCCAGGTCGGATCGCTCGCTGTGCCCCAGTGCATTGCTGCGGTCCATGCTCGCCCCGACAGTGCTCTTGGCTTGCCGCCTTCTCCTCCTTCTTCTTCCTCCAATGTCGACTCTGCCGTGATGGCTTCTGCGTCCACGCCACCAGCCTCCGCATCGGACATGGTCGTGGCGACCACGACAACGACGGCAGCCCATGCGGATGATCTCATTTTGATGCAACCCAACGCCCAGGAAGGCGAGGCGGTTGGGCCCGCGATCGGTGCCATAGTGGTGATTTCCGAGCCCCCACCTTCGCCTCCTGCACCGCCACCACCCGTGGCCCCCAATGGCAATGGCGATTCTGGCGCCGCCGGTGCTGCCGCTGCCCACGTCAAGTCCGGTGCAGCTGGCTCGAGTGGTCCTGCGACCAAGCGCCGCCTTGGCCCGTCGTTCTCCAGCACCAACCAAATGATCAAGATCATCGACGTCGAGGTGGAAGTGTCGCCGCAGATCGGGTTCGGGTTCGGCGTGGCCGTCACGCTGCTGGTGGGTGGGTTGTCGCTGCTCGTGTACCAAAAGCTCCGGGCCATGTTCATGTCGCGGCGCGAGAAGATCGCGGCTAAGCGTGCTGCCAAGGCGGCTGCTGCTACGTCCAAGGCTTCTGCCAGTGATTCCTCCTCGCCGACGTCGACGCCGACAGCAGCAAAGACTGCACCACCGGCACCAGAGGAACAACCGACTGCAACGCCACCACCACCGCCTCCGGCACCCGAGACGCCGCCGCCACGTATTAAACCGCCATCGCTCGTCCACGCGCTGGCCACGTTTGTCCAGCAGTACGTGTTCCACTACCTGACACGCATGAATGTCGTTGGTGGCATGCCGGGAATGTACCGCCCATCCCCATCGTCACCACCACATGCACCATCAGAGCCTTCTTCCACAAGCGAGGCGACTGCGACGCCAGGCGATTATCCCTCCTCGGCCCCCTATTCGTCCGGTGGAACTCCATCATCCACACCGCATGCTACCGCTACTCCGAGTCCCAATAGTGGTAGCAGTGGCAGCGGCACACGGTCGCCCATGTCGCCGTCCACGCCCGGCTACGAAATGCTCGTGACGCCGATTGCGCAACCGGACGGCACCACGCGTTTGGGGCGACTCTTACTGACGGACCAAGTGCTCGGGTACGGCTCACACGGCACGGTGGTGTACCGCGGAACCTACGACGGGCGCGAGGTGGCTGTGAAACGACTGTTGCGCGATTTCTACGACGTTGCACAGCACGAAGTGGCACTGCTAGTCGAGTCGGACGACCATTACAACGTCGTGCGGTACTACTGCAAAGAACAGTGCGACCGGTTCTTGTACATTGCGCTCGAGCTCTGCGATTGCTCGCTTGCGGATGTGGTGGAGGGCACTGCGGCGGCCAGCGGGCTCGGTGGAGAAGAGATTCGGAACGGATGGAACCCTAGTAGAATCTTGTACCAGGTGCTGTCGGGACTGCATCACTTGCACGCGCTCAAGATTGTGCATCGCGATTTGAAGCGTACGTTTTCCTTTTTTTTTTTTGTCATGTTGACTTGATGATGATGGCTCACAACACTTTTATGCAGCGCATAACATTTTGCTCGTGCGCAACAGGCGCCAGGTGTGGAATCCGGCGGGAGCGCGTGTGCTGATTAGCGATTTCGGCTTGTGCAAGAAGCTAGAGCTGGACCAGTCCAGTTTTGGCAACACGGCCACTCACAATGGCGGCACGGTATGTTTTGCCTCTTTTATATATGCTAAAAAGTACTCATAATATAAAATAGTTTGGATGGCGCGCACCTGAGCTCCTCACACACCCAACTGCGCCAACGACCTTCTCATCGCACTCGTCCATCGACAAGCCAAGTAGCACCACCAGTCCCAACAGCGCCAGCGCCACGGCCTCCGACATGGTCTCGGCGGTGCCCAACGGGTCATCGACATCCTCATCAGTCCCGCGCCGCCGCTTGACCCGAGCCCTGGACGTGTTCTCACTCGGGTGTCTTTTCTACTACGTGCTGACGGGCGGCGAGCACCCGTTCGGCGACCGGTACTCGCGTGAAATCAACATCTTACGTGGCCAGTCGGACCTAAGCGCCCTCGATACCGCGATGCACGCGGACGCGCCGATCGCGCGGGCACTCGTGGCCAGCATGATTGCGCACGACGTGGCCGCGCGGCCGACCACCGCTCAGCTGCTCGTGCACCCGTTCTTCTGGACGCCCGCGCGGCGGCTCAATTTCCTGGCCGACGTGTCGGACCGGTTCGAGGTCGAAACAAAGGACCCCCCGTCGCCTCTTGTACAGCGGCTTGAATCGGGTGCCGAACTGGTGGTCGAGGGCGACTGGACGGCCCGGATCGACCGGTCACTCGCCAACAACTTGGGCAAGTTCCGCAAGTACCGTGGCGAGTCCGTGGTCGATTTGTTGCGCGGTCTGCGCAACAAGAAACACCATTACGCCGATTTACCGCCTGCCGTCCGACGCGCCCTGGGCCCTTTACCGGACGGGTTCTTGCAGTACTTTACCGATCGGTTCCCGAACTTGTTCCTGCACGTGTACGGCGTGGTCCGCGACACGCCCGAGCTGTTGGCCGACTCGCTTTTGGGCGGGTACTTTTCGTCGGAGCCGGACGAGGCGAGGGGGTCGTTCCCTGTTTGATTTCTTTCGCTTTTGCATTTTCTTTTATTGGTCGTGATCTCTTAAATGTACCCTCTCCGTTTCAATTTAACGCGTACCCGGACGATCGGCGCCGGTGGTGGAAATCGTCCACCTTCTCGTACTGCACTGGGTGACGTGTGCAGTCTCTGCCGACACCAAAGGCGGAGATACGCGTGTCTAAAAAGCAAATTGAAGAGGAAAGACCATGAGCATATAATATATATTCACGACAACCAGCGACGACTACGCGACTCGCCATTGGAACTGCCACGTCCAAGGTCTCCGGGCGAAATACCCGTGATTCTCGCGGATCCCAGTCTCCAAACAGGGACAGGCAAGGACGAGCGACTCGATGAACTACTTGGCTTGCAAATGCTTCCTTAGTTTTGACTATGGCTCATTTACTTCAGGCGTCTGTTGCGCTCGACCCGGACGACAACGCATACATGAGTCTCATGTCACCGACGATCGTCAACCTATTCAACTACGCCAAGAAGGAGCTGTCCCTTCTTCCCGCGCGGGTCGAGCTGCGGGTTTGGGCGGTTTACCACCCAGTTTTGTTACCCTGCACTAAGGAAAAATCGAAGGAAACTCGTGAGCGGATGTGCGACCAGGGATCTTCGCTCTTTTGGGTTGCCCTTGTCCTGGGTCTGCTTGATGGGGCTGGGTCCGTGCTGTAGTGTTCCTCTTGAGTCCAATAAAATTCCTCAAAAACAAAATGATGTCCCGCCGACTGGCTCCTGCACGATTGCTGATGGCGGCCAAGCACCTGGTGCGCAGTACCAGCACGGCCACCACCACCGCCATGTGCCGGCCGACTACCCGTACCGGTACTGGGAGTGGTCCGCGGCTGCCGCAGACCGCGTTCCCGTGCCTTGATCAACTGGACGCCAAGACCGAGCAGCTGGCCGCGGCCCTGGCGACCACCTCCTCGACCACAGGTGCTGCTGCCGATACCTCCACCACGTCCGAAGGAGCCGACAGCGACTCGGCTGGTCCGGAACCGTCTTACGCCACCTACAAGGGCATGACCGGGTTTCGCACCTGGACGCTGCCCCGCCACTCGCCGCCGTTCCAGCTCGATCTCGGCGGCACGTTACCGTCCGTCACTATGGCATACGAGACGTGGGGCACGTTGAACGCGGCGCGGACCAACGCGATCCTGCTGCACACGGGTCTGTCGGCGTCGTCGCACGCGCGCAGCCACCCCCAAAACCCGGCCCGCGGGTGGTGGGAGGATTTTATTGGCCCCGGTTTACCACTCGATACCGACCGGTACTTTATCATTTGTACCAACGCGCTCGGCGGATGCTTTGGGTCCACTGGTCCGTCTTCGACTGATCCGGTGACTGGAACGCCATTTGCCACCTCCTTCCCGCTCGTCACCCTGTGGGATACGGTGCGCTTGCAGCAGTTGCTGGTGCGCGACCAGTTCGGGATCCATAAATTGCACGCGTCCGTTGGGGCGTCCATGGGCGGAATGCTGGCCATGGCGTACGCGGCCGCGTTCCCCGACCAGGTCTCTCGGCTCGTCAGTATTTCGGCCTGCGCGCGCGCGCACCCGTACTCGATCGCGCTGCGGTTCGTGCAGCGCGCGGTCATGATGGCTGATCCGGCATTTGCGACAACCCGCGGGAACTATTACGGAGGCATGCCGCCGCATGTGGGTATGAAGCTGGCGCGGATGATTGGGTATGTCCTTTGTTTTCCTCTCGTTAGTGACAGATTGGACTGATCATTTATATGGCAGTACGATCACGTACCGATCGGGACCAGAGTGGGAAAAACGGTTTGGCCGCGCTCGGCCCAAGGGAGAGTCTCCGGCCCTTTGTCCCGACATGCTGGTGGAGCGTTACCTCGACCATCAAGGGTGCATATTTCTCTTTTTATGTTTCTTCTTGAACTTGGGACTCACATTCAATTTGAATCACCAGGGAAAAGTTTTCGTTGAGCTACGATGCCAACAGCATGCTCTACTTGTCCAAGGGTATCTTTGATTTTCGATTTGGGAACTAGTAGATCCTGACGTTATATTTACTAGCCATGGACCTCTTTGACATGTCTGTCGGAAGCAAGGCCGAGCTAGCTGCCCGCAAACGCTCTCCCTTTGATCCCCCATCACTGGAAACCGATGACAATCAGGCTTCCTCGGATCCGCTGTCGGCACAGGAACAGCTCAGGCTGGGCATGTCGGAGCTGACGATGCCGTCGTTGGTCATGGGCGTCACGTCAGACATTTTGTTTCCACTGCCGCAGCAGGCCGAGATTGCCGACACGTTGAAGAAGGTTGGGAACAAGGCCGTGACGTACTATGTGCTTGATGCAGAGTATGGGCACGACACTTTTGTGCGCTTTCTTTTTTTCCAAGATCGTTTTCTTCATTGAAACTGACCACGGTTGGACAAACAGTTGATTGACAAGGTCAGCGTTGGTGCTGCCGTCGCAGGCCACTTGGCGTGAGAGAAATACAAAGTAAAGGAAAATGCAATATTGGATACCATCAGACCCGCGGCCCCGCCGCCTTTTTCGCGCCACCACCACCCCCACCCCGCATCGGCCCCAGATCGCCGTCGTCCATGAGATGCGAGAACTTGGTGACCACGGTAATCAGCGCCTGGTTTTCGGTCGCGAGCTGCTCGACCTCGGCCCGCGACGCCACAAACGACGCCCGTAAGTCACGCAGCAACACGTCATGGTTGGCACGGTCCCGATCGGCAGACTCCTCGCGCCGTAACCGCTCGGCCGCCACCTCGTGGTCGCGCACCGCATCGGAGCGCGCATGCAGCGCCTGGACTTGCGCCACTACCCGCGTCGTTAGGTACGTTGCGAGGGACGCGTGCTTGGCGGGCCCAAGGGGAGCCGACTCGATCTTTTCTCGGACCAGCAAGTGCAGCTCGGCGGCGTATCGGTCTACGGTCGCGGTGTCGCTGTTGACCAGAGTCACGAGCTGCGTGTGCACGTCGGCGAGCACCGCCTCACATTGCCGCTGTGACTTGGTCAGGTTCACTTCCTGCGCGGTCTTGTATGCTTTCCGCATGGTCGCCTGTGGTCATTTGTCGTTGTTGTCGGTATCGTATCAACCATATGAGCAAAAAAAAAGTTAACGATACCAAGAGCTTGCTCTCAATAGCCTCGGCCGCCGCGGGACCCACTTGTCGGTCGACGATAAACCGGCGGACGGTGCGCATGACCGTATCGTGGCACTGGTAAAACGCATCCACCAACGCGTCCTCCTCGAGCGGCAGTTTCGCCAGCACCTGGTCAGTCCACAGCTTCTCCCACTCTGTAGCTGCGGTGGCCACCACCCGCTCGCACTCGGCCGCAATCACCGCCTCCCACGCCGACCGAATCACGGGAACACCACCCGAATTCATGGCATTGACGTACGCGGCAGCCAGGTGCGCGAAATTGTCGCCTGACAACGTGCGGCCAAACAATTGCTTGGGCAGCGTCGACGCGTACACAAACTCGGTCAGCGAGCGCATTTGTTCCAGGAACACGGGCCGAATGTCGGACTCGGTCAGGTCGTCCAGGTGCTGTAGCATCTTTTCGTCATTCACGGGTCGCTTGAGCGTGAAGCAGTGGCGGTCGGGAAAGTATTGCTGGATGCTGGATCGGATCCCGTTACGGGTCTTGAGTTTCTCAGAGTCTTCACCCTGTACGTTTCTTCCATGAGTGGATTCTTTTCGTGAGTGACAATGCGAATGAGCATACCTCGATTGGTTTGAGAACAGACTCCAGGTACTCATCGGACGTGATACTCACTCCATCGAGCTCCAGTTTGAGTACAAAGTCGCGGACGAGCCAGACAAACTGTATATGTTAAATAAAGTAAGCAATCACTGAAAAAAAGCTGAGAAGATGTTCATACCTTGGGAAAAAACTTGTTGAGCGCGTACGCGTCGACCGTCTCTTCTGCGCCAGCCTCGCTGGCATGCGTGAGCCGAATGTGATTGGAGAGCTCTGCGACAAGTGCGAGCCGATCCAAAGCACCTTCGTCCACGCTTCCCAGCGAGTTGTAGCAAAAGAGCGACGACAAGAGCACCGCAAGCGTAAAGATCTTGACGTCGTACTGTTTGCTTTTGGTAAAGGACCCGAGACCCTCGGTGTCAAGTAAGAGCAGGGTCATGTTGGGCGATTTGCGCAGCGCTGCGAGTTCTGGCGGCGGGTCGTGGATGATCCACATGTAAATACCCTGCGTGCACGGTTCCACGAGCGACCCGACCGCGAACCCGCGATTGGATCCTGCCAGTCGCTATTGTATGTATTTGTTAAGGTTGTCTTATTGAGGATTGAAATGAGACACCATACATTCAAGACATAGGATTTGCCGGTGCGGTAGAGTCCGGCCACGGTGACGACCTATATCCAATACAATATTTATTATACAGGATCCCTCTTATTTATAAAATTAGGAAATACCCCAACAGGACCCTGCACGGCCGACAAGAGCTCGGCGGCTTTTGGATTGATGGCAAAGCGCGGACACCGATCGTCATTGTTGCCCCCACCATTCACCACCGTGATGAATGGAATTGGTTCGTTCATTGGATTGGGAAATACTATTTGAACTTGATTTCCCAGATCGCAAAGAATTTTTTGCTGTTTCACATTTTTTTTCACACAACGTGCTCTCAGATTGTGTTAGGCGTAATACGCAGCGTGATAATGCAGTATTGCGCAACTCAAGTATCTGGTGCCTTTGTATTCGCTATATGCGGCTCGCTCCCCTCTCTTTCGTAGACCATACTTTACGTAAATGCCCTCGCGACCTCTCGCATTAGCCCTTGCGCTTTCCCCCACCGTTCGCCGCCGCCGCCGCCACACCATGCCCGCTGCTGGCTCCAATCCGGGTGCCTCCTTTTCGACTGCTCATGGTGAGAACGAATCGTCCTCGTCCTCGTCGCGCCGGAAGCCACCACCGCCCATCACGCGGCCCGAGATTGAGCGGCTCCGTGCCACGGCCGAGCACATGTGCGTTCCATTTCATCATACCATCGCTCCAGCATTTGTTGACCAAATCAAACCAAAAAATGCAGTCCTATCACCTACTCGTGGGCCAAGTTCTGGACACACGTCTCCTTGCTGGCAGCGCTGACCGCGCACGCTGCCACTTGTTTCGCCTATTCGCCATTGTCACCAACACCAGCGTCAGATCTGGCTGCTTCGAACGTGGTACCAGAAATCAACCAAAGTCGAGCGCTGCTGCCAACCGTCATTCCATGGCCGCTGTCGGGGGTGCTTGGTCAAGCGCCTGCCCCATTACAGCAGCAGCAGCAAATGCAACGTCATTACCAACAGCAACAAGCAAACGATCAGGCTGCATCAGCAGCAGCAAATGCATTACCAGCATCCCTCGCCGCGCTCGTCTACCTCGCCCTAGCTCTGGTCGCAGCACTGGCACCCCTGGCAGTGCGCCTGGAACGCGTCCTGCACGTGTATGCACTGTGGCCCGTGACGGCATGGGCGATCCACGCGGCGTTTGCGCATGCGTCGGCGCTCCCGCTGCTGGCACTGGCTGTGTACGTCCTGCGCCTGCGACTGGCAGTCACTGCTGTCAACTTGTGGTACCACGCACGCTCCTACTCGCACATGAAGGCCTTACCCCCGCCTCCGTCGCCCGGAACCCTGGCTGCAGGCCCGTTACCGTCAGCTACACGTCGCCAGCCACCGTTTGCGGGAGCCCATTTACAGCCCGAGGTGCGGCTAGCATCGCGCGCGGTCCTGGCGGCGTTTCATGCCTGGTCGTTAGGTGGCGGCGCGTACATCGCGGCGGCGGTGCTGGCCGGCAGCAACAGGACCGTGTCTCCGTGGGCGTGTTTGGCCGCATGGATCGCGGTGCGATGGATGGTGTCCATGTACAGTTTCCAAATCGCGTGCGTCGTGTGGGTGCCAGCCGAGGCGGGCGACATTGCCCGCGGGAAACGGCGGCGTGAGGGTGTGATTGTGTGGCAGAGCCGGTCGAGCGGGTGGCGGGCGGGCGTCCTGTGTTAGTTAGCTCTTGGTGTGCTTGTGTGAAATACCCTTTTCTCTTGAATGTTCGCAGTCGGCGTTTTTCACGTTGAAATGCGGTTAAAGTTGCAACATCACGCGCGACTGACTGCGCCAGCGACGTGCTCGTGATGGTAATGGCAGGTCAAAATTAAACGGCGGGCCAATTCATTCTCTCTCTCAGCTCGTCTTTCCCCCATAAGAACGGCAAGGACGACGACGATAGCGAATACGAGCCAGGCTACATAGCCGAAAAGGGGAGAATATTCTCATTCCCCAAACTCCAGAGTTTTGATTCAAATCCCACCTGTTCCCCATTCCTCCCTTTCGGGCCAATTTCGCAAAAACCCCATCCACCTGCTGCTCTCGTTCGTATCAATCACGTATTTGCGCATTCTTGCACATATAAAACACACCTCGCCCTTTGCAAACCGAAAAGAGCAATGGCAGCGCTCGCATTCGCTCCTACAACAGCAACCGGCGATTCGTACTTGAATAGTAGCACGCTTGCAATGCAATCTCCGTCGTCAGCATCGACATCTTTGGGATCGGCAGCACCTCCGCAATGGTTCCCTCTGGATCTCAGCATATCCGCACTGAACTGGCCGGCACAGTCGCTTCCGACGCTGGCAGACCTCTCGCAGCCGCCGCGGCCGGCCGTGATTCAATTAGTCCTGACGCATCCTGGCGGCACTACAGAGGAGCCGGTGCTGTTCAAATTCAAAACCAACGCGCCAGCGCTGCTGCGAGTCAAGCCGTCGGCTGGGTGCGTGGCTCCCGGAACGTCGGCGGTGGTCCATGTGCAGTGCGCGTTGGTCGGGCAGCTGCGCGCGCACGCTGACAATGTTCTTGTACAAATGTGTCGCGCGTCAGTTGCCACGGATGCTCTGAGTAATATGGCCGTCCAGCCGCTGTCGTCTGCCACGTCGCCGGCTGAAGTGACCGAGCTGGTTCGTCTACATTATGCCTTCTTTGGTTGGTTGTGCTGACGTGTCGCGCCACTTGCCAAAAAAAATATAGCTCAGGCACATTCCCCGCACACAGCTCTCGGAGCAGGTCCTGCGCTGTTCTATCCAGCACCCAGCGGCCGCTACAACCGCTGTTGATAGTGCACTGCCGACTGCCCCGCCGTCGCGCACGTCCTCGCCACAAGTGCCAGTGATGCACCACCATAACTTCGCTGACCGGTCTCTGTCGCCCGTGTCGGCGTCATCGCGCGCATCCTCTCCTGTGCTCGAGACTTCTCCGAGTGGCGGAGGCGCATCATATTCGCATGCTGTAGCGGCAGCGACCATTGCTCGGCGCGAATCGTTTGTATCGGTCGCAAGCGACGCGTCGTCGTCGTCATCCACCTACTCTACATCGCCACCTCCACCCAACTCCCGCGACGCACGTCTGGCACGGCGCGGCAGTCTGTCTCCCGCCGACGTTCATCCCACCACTCCAACCATGACGACGACGCCACGCCAACGCCGGATCTCGGCCACCTCGCCGATCCTGCGCACAGCGTTACGCGCGTCCATGACTCCCGGCTCCCCCGCCTCCCTTGCAGCAGCAGCAGCAACCCGATCGGTCTCCCCCGGCGCCTGGCCCGCGCGCACGCCCACCAGCAGCGCACAAGTCTCGGCGCACACTCGGCACGCAGCGGCCCGTGTCCGCGGCACCCCGCTCGCACAATGGGCTGCGGCCGCACGCGACGTGCTTGGATCGGCTACCGCGCACCTCGTCACACTGCTGTTAGCGCTGCTGATCTTGGCGGCCATTGGCGTCTCAAGAGCGGTCGCATGGGCGGTCGCGGTGGTGCTGGCGCCCGTGCGCGTCATTTCGTGGCCGGGGAATAATGCGAACCACCCGACAATGGACTCGGCCAAGTCGGCGACTGATGAGTTTGGGTGCCACGATGCGACTACTGGTGGGGGCAGTCCTGGTGCGGCGGGGGGCGAGGTGCGCGGGTGGGGCCGCTGGCGGCGGTGGTTGAGGCCGCGTCGCCGGATCATGTGAATACTGTCTCACTTTTTTTTGATGTAATACCAAGGCGTACTTGCCTTGTCTTGTCACTATTACGTGTGTCCGTATACTTTCAAAACGAGTGGCGCTGCTTGCACTGCGGCCTTTTAATGTTGATATAAATTTACACCAAACGTGCTGTCGTGATTCGCCGTTGCATTGAATTTCCTCACTAAAATCCCGCCATGCCCACACGGCCCATTTTCTCTTTCGACCGGCCAACGACAATTATTTGTTATAATAGACTGCAGGCGATTACTATAGCCAGCATCCACAACCATAGAAAAATACTGATATAAAATGAAGTTCACCATCGCCGCCCTGGTCTCCACCGTGGCCCTCGCCGCCACCGTTGCCGATGCGGCCGCGCCCAAGTGCAGCGGCGGCGTCCGCGTGCGCAAGGAGTTCCGCGACCTGTCCGCGGGCGAGTGGTCATTGTACGTCAGCGCCATCCACACGCTGGCCAAGAAGCCGGCCAACGACGGCCGCCTGGCCAAGAAGGGGTACTCTATCCTCGAGGAGCTGGTCAAGATCCACGTCGACAACTTTGGCCAGATCCATGACAATGATATCTTCCCGAGTACGGCATCGTCGCATACTTTAAAATATTTTTATTGGAGGAAACTGAAACATGGGGCTTGCCGAATCATTTATTAACGTGAACATCACCACCACTCGCAGCTTGGCACCGTGCCTTCATCTACCGCTTCGAGACCGAGCTCCGCAAGGTCGATGCGTCCATCTCGCTGCCGTACTGGGCCATTACTGTACGTCTATCATTTTCATTTCATTCAAATCGCACAAAAAAAACCTCAAAACAATTCAAATGAATAAAGGCCGATTACGAGCACCCCGAAAACGCCTACGCCTTCTCGGACAAGATCCTCGGTGGCTCCAACCCCCTCAACAAGCAGCTCGAAGCCGGCTGCATCAAGAACGGCCCCTTCCAGGACCTCAAGTACCGCGACTTTGGCTGCATTCGCCGTGGTTTCGACGCGCAGGGCCACGTCTCCCAGTCGATTGCCGAGCACAACCTGGCCGACCAGTTCTGGGACAGCACCTACAAGGCGCGTCTTCCGTCGGGTCCCGAGGTGGAGGCGATCCTGCGCAATGCCGGGGGCTCTTGGGCCAAGTTCCTGGACGACTTCAACTACGTCCTGCACGCGTCGGTGCACTCGTTCATTGCTGGGTCCGACTCGGGCACCATGATCAACCAGCACTCGCCCGCAGACCCAGGATTTTGGTTCTGGCACGCGTGGATGGACTCGGTGTTCACCGAGTGGCAGCGCCGTAACCCGGCCGCCGCGGTGCCGTACCTCAACCAGGGCCTGCCCGGTCTCGGTCTCTCGGCCGGCTCGGTGCACTCGGTCGTTGACATGTGCTACTCGTACCAGCCCGCCGGCTGCTTGAACCCCAAGGTGTGTTTCAAATTTTTTTTTTTTTTGTCCATTTCGTTGGTATTGAGGCTGAAATTGCGTCTGCGTACCTTTAGCCCGTCCCGACCTCGACCAGCACGACCACCACCAAGTCGACTGTACGTTCCTTTTTCATTTTCATTCATTTCTCGATTTAGAACTGATCACTTGCGATTTTTCAGTCGACCTCGACCTCGACCAAGCCCACCACTACCTCGACCTCGACTTCGACTTCGACCTCGACCAAGCCCACCACTACCTCGACCTCGACCTCGTCGTCTACCAAAGCTGCGTCCACGTCGACCTCGACCTCGACCACCTCGTCGTCTTCATCGTCGTCTAAACCGTACTCGACCTCGACTTCGACCTCGACCACCACCACTGCCACGTCGACGTCCACCAAGCCGACCTCGACCTCGACTTCGACCGCCTCGTCGACCTCGACCAAGCCGACCTCGACCTCGACCACATCATCGACCACGTCGGCCACCGAAGGCACCAAGTCGGCCTCGACCTCGGCCTCGTCCACCAAATCGGACGGCTACACGTCGTCGTCCAAGGCTGCGTCATCGTCATCGTCGTCGTCCGCGACCACCGGCACCACCTCCGCCGTCTCGTCGGCGTCCACCACTCCTGCGTCCTCGTCGGCCACCGAGTCGACCTCGTCGTCGGCTGGCGGCGCGTACAAGAAGAAGACCAGCTCGACCACTGGCACCACCACGTCCACTGGCACCGGGACCGAGAAGTCGTCGACTACCACTGGTACGGCCACCACCACTGGCGGCGCTTACTCCAAGAAGTCCACCACCACTGGCACCACGACCGGCACCGAGACCGAGAAGTCGTCGACTGCCACTACCGGCACCGAGACCGAGACGTCCTCGACTACTGGCGGCGCGTACACCAAGAAGACGACGGCCACTGACTCCGAGAAGCCCGAGTCGACCACCGCCAAGACCACCATTGGCAAGCCGGTGCCCACGTACGCCAAGCACTTCACGCTGCCCAAGCTGCCCGGCTACCCTGTCCCCCCGACCGACTACCCGTCGTACGTGGTCCGCCCCGTTCCCCCGACCGACCGTTCGCTGCCCCGCCTCGACAAGAAGATGGCCGCCATGATGGGATACAACTACACCAAGGTGGTCGCGTGCCAGAAGAAGTTCGAGGCCGTCACCAAGCAGGTGGTCGACCAGGTCAACAGCGGCACCTGGGTGCCGTCGTTCGGCCAGACGCCCGAGACGCGTAACTTGCTCGGGTCGCTGTACACGACCGAGGCCGATAACGCCAACAAGGCCGCGGCCGCGATCGGCGCTGCTCCTCAGGGGTCCGGCGCTGAGGTCAACGCCAAGGCCTGGAGCGTGTCGCTGGTGGCCGGCGCTGCCTTTGTTGCCGCCTTCCTGTAAGTCTGTTTCTCTTTTTTTTGTCCTTTCTTCCCTTCCACCTTTCATCGCAACAAAGCACCCCTTTTCAAGAATATACACGCTTTTGTCTTTTTTTTATTCTTCATTCGCCCATGGCTCCAAGTCGGAAAGGATCAATGCAACCACCGCACCGCCCCATCTCCGCCGCACGTCAC
Source organism: Blastocladiella britannica (assembly GCA_025349905.2). Lineage (NCBI taxonomy): Eukaryota > Fungi > Blastocladiomycota > Blastocladiomycetes > Blastocladiales > Blastocladiaceae > Blastocladiella > Blastocladiella britannica. Next base: position 34,637 of record MU624551.1, read on the forward strand.
CACGTACCCATCCCCCACCAAGATCTGCGTGATCCCGACCGACGACACGGGCATGGCCGCAGACACCGCCAGGAACTTGCGCGGTGTATGCAACGCTTTGAACGCAGCCACCAGCGTCGGTAGCGGCGTCGACAAGTCCCAAACTTTCAGTGATCCGTCCGTGGATCCCGAGTACAAGATCGGTGGAGTTCCCTTGCTGGTCCCTCCAGGAGCGGCTAATGCCAAGCAGGCAATGGTGCTGTCGTGGGCGGACGATAACGTGCACAAGGGCCGCGCGTACCGCATGTCCATCACGGAAATGTCGCCCTTCTTGCCGCCACTGTACACTAGACGGCCGTCGTAGGCCACCGCCGACGCGCCGGACTCGTGCACGTCATACCCGCGCACACGCGCCGAGTGTACGGGGAGGAGGGCGTCCCAAAGTGCCACGTTATTTCTATTTTTTTTCTTCCAATGTTTGGTTAAAGGCGTCCGATAAGTCAAATTGAAGAAAGAATGAAAAAGCGTACGTGTGCCCGGGCGAAGATCCGGCCGAGACAAACAGCGTGCTGGATCCGTAAAACGTCACGTCGCTCGTGTACCGTGAATGGCACGGGAAGTTCTGTTGTTATCATTGTTTCGGTGAGAAGTGGGATCAACTTTAGTGAAAAGAGACAACAACATACGGCATACACCTGGCACGACGGAAGTCCCAAAACCGACACTTCGCCCGCACTGTCCGCGACCGCGACTCGCCCACCAACCGCGTCCATGGCCAGCCGGTTGATCTTGGCCGACCCGTACGCGACGCGCATCAGTTCGCCACGCCCACCGTACTGATGTAACGCCAAGTACGAGTTGGAGTCGACGTGATCCGACACCACAACTATTTAATAACACAAGAGTCAGTTCTTCGCTGAATCAACCAAAAAATGAAAAAAGACGACGAACAGTAATTGAGCGCCGAGTGCGTCGCCAAGTGCGGGTACGTTGCCGGGTACGTCGCAACCACGCCGTTCTCGGCCGCGATGCCCGTCGCCGGCCACGCCGACCCGACCGCGCCTGAGTCCGATGCGCGCCTGCTGATCTGCACGTTCTTGAGCAGCGCCGCACCCATACTCGACATGGTCGTCCCCGCTGCCGTCAACGTGCTACTGGTAGTGGCTGTTGTTGATCCAGGCGCTGGCTGCTTGGAAATGGTTGCCGTTGACGTTTGTGCCACGATGGCGGGGGGTTCCAGCGCCAGAGTCGATGTACCCGACCGCACTGAAATCGTATCCGCGTTACCAGCAGCAGCAGGAGCCGTAGAAGACGACGACGACGCCACCATCTCGGACGGTGGGGACCCAGCGCCACCAGCCATCCCACCCCCACGCTGAGCGGCCGCCACCGACCGCTCGGCGTGCACCTCCATGGCGCCGCGGTGCATGCCCACCAGCACCCGCGCCGCGTCCTGCGCGAGTGCCATAGCGTAGATCGCGTGCTCTTGTTTCAGCAGCACGTCGATCGTCGGCGCGTACGGCGGCTCCGTGTACACCGGCATACTCACTGCGGTGGCACCAGTTGATGCGTCTGTCAGTTGTTGTTGCTTGGCTGCGGCATTCTGAGCCGCGAGCTTCAGCAGGCCGTGCTCGAGAGAAAGGGGCGCGGCCACGGCATCCGGGGCACTCTGACCAGCGGCAGCAGCACTCGACAATACCAAAGAAATGTCCACGCGCGGCGCCTTAAGTTCGGCGACCCAGCTCGGCTCCCACACCAGCGCCTCGAGCAGTTCCTGCTGTGCGGCCGGCAACCAGTCGTCGACGGGCGACTGGACCAACGTTTCGGACCTAATCACCTCGTCATGCACCTGTCTTGCGCGCGCGGTCACGTATGGAATGCAAATGTCCACCAGCACGTGCGCCGAGTCGGCGGTGAGGGACGCCATGTGCTCGGCGGTCAGGTCCTCGAGCGCGCGCCGCGCCATCCGCAGCGTCAGGTACTCGAGAACCAGGTGCCGCGACGACGGTATGTCGGATAAGTGCGGGACCACGGACGCTAGCATGGCTTGCATTTCGGCAGCGCTCGTGCGTGGAGTGGCGAGGAGTGCCGCGAAATGCTTGATGACCACGCCTACCGCTCGGTAGTTGCAGCGGGCGATCAGGACTTGCGCTAGGACCAGCATCGCTGGCACTACGCCGGCCAAAAACACCGACTCGACGTCAAAACTCGGGCTGCCCGGCCGGTTCCCTCCATCGACATCTACTGACGCCTTCGAAGCAGTGTCGGCAAGCCGCACGAGCGTGGCAATGCAATCCATATCGGTCTTCAGGTACAGTGCGCGCAATGGCTCGTCCATCAGAGCGTCCGCAGCGTCCCGGTACGCGACGTGCACCAGAAGCCGGAACACGAGCGCCAGAACCATATCTTTCACGGGCGGCTGGCCCAAGTGCGCGGCGTGGTTGGGCGCTAGCGCTAGCCAGCACAGCTGGTCCATGACCACTGCATCGGGGGCTTCCGCCGGCAACGCGGACGCCGGGGACTCGGCGGCCGGAGCGGTTAGTGCGGCTGCGGCTGGGTCGGCGCGTGCGGCTCCAAGCGTTTCCGAGAGCGTCACAAAGTCGGCAAAGAACGGGTCGGTGGCCATGGCGGTGGTTTGCACCGTGAAGATGGACTGTACGAGCGCCCATAGGCCCAGGAGATGGTCGGCGCGCTCGACACGGTGCCGCTCTTGCGCGTCCAGCAGAATCCGAGCCTTGGGATCCGTATCAGTAGCAACCGCCGTGACTGTAGTCGGAGATTGACCCGAACTGAAATCATCAGCAGGTGGATCGGACCCAAACAGGGCATCAAACGCATCCCCTCCAGAGCGCGCGGGTGGTGCTGGTGCAGAGCTGTCACCACCTCCAAAGAGAGCATCAAAGTCGTCATTGGCCCGAGCGGCCGGTGGACCATCCGAAAGCCCACCAAACATGGCAGCAAAGTCGTCGTCCACGGGTGCCTCTGCCGTATCGCGCGGCTTGGTCTCCGCCGAGTCGCCAAACATGGCCATGAAATCGTCTTCGCCCTTGGCAGCAGCATCATCGGCCGCAATCCCCGTTGTCGGCTCCTCCAGCGACGGCAGCTCGTGCAACAGCAGCCGAGCAAAGTGCGGAGCGCCGCGGGTCTGGTACCACATGACCGCTCGGCTGATGGCGTGCCGGCGCGCGGTCCACGGCACCGCCGCCGATGCCAAGAACTGGCTCGAGAGCTTGTGCTCGACGGCCTGCAGCAGCAAGAACGCCGCGGGACTGGTCACGGACGCCATGTCGACGACGCGGGTGCCAGTCAGCCAACTGCACATGATCATGTAGCTCGGGTCGGCCAAGTCGGGCTCGATCTGTGACGCTGCTGCTGTTGAATCCGATGGCGCCAGCTGCTGCGTGGGCATGCCGGTCATCACGACCGAGGTGGCGGCGGCAGTGACCGAGGCCGGCGGTGGGGGCGGCGGCGGCATGGTCCGGATCTGCTGCAGTACAGGCCCAACGGGCTCGCCCAGCAGCTTCACAAGCAACAGCGCCAGCTGCGGGTCGCGCAAGTTGCGAATACACACGGTGACAGCGTCAGCGTTAGATTCCGCCAACAAAAAGAAACATGCGGCCAGCTCGAACCGCTGTTTCCCAAGCAACACGAACGCGTTCTTGGCCGCCGACTTGCGCCACTTGTCAGAGGGTTCCTGGCTCAAGAAATTGGACATGAGCTGCTGCTCCGGGTGCCCGCTGGCCTGTTTCCAGAGAGTCTGCATCAGCTTGCGTTTCCCCAGCGCCAGATAGTACAGGAAACAGTCGTGCGGGTTGTTGGCTTTACGCCAGTGGTTGCGCGAGACTACCTCGGCAAACGTGCGCAGCGCGTCCGGGTGCGTGAGCCACCACCCGCACCCGATCCGACGCGCCGTCTCCCACGTCAGGTTGCACGAGTTGGAAATGAGTTCTACTAGCGCTGGCTGGTCGTCGGAAAAGAACCCAAACGCGATCGACTCGGGCGGGAGCGCCGTGGGGGTCAGCCCGTTTTTGATGGCATGGAAATATAGCAGCAGCTCCCACCGGAGCCGCTGGCCGTTGCGGTCCAGGGACGCCGACTCGGGCAGCATGATGGCATCCAAGATGGCCAGCAGCCACGTGTTAGAGGTGCCTTTCGCCTCGGTAAAGTGCTGGCGAAGGAACTGGGCCTTTTCGTTGCTGAATACCTGGGCCTCTCGTGTATCCCTTTTATTTATCCATTTCTTAATGTGAGTCAAGTGTATAAAAAAAGATAAGAGAGTGCGCACATGGCAGGCGAGTCGTCAGAATCCATGCCTCCGCTGGCAAACAAGTTCTCGAGTTCAGCAGCAAGCGCATCCGCCGCGCTCGTTCCACCACTGCTACCCTCGTTGTGGGGAGCGAGTCCTGCGGCCTTTTCGATCGCCGGCCACGTCATTGCCGGCATGCCCATATCACCGCCACCGCCGTCGGTCCCCTTGAGCGCGTAGTACTTTTGATTGAACACGGCGCGCACCACGTCGGGCCGGTTCCAGCGCAGCCACTCGCGCAGGATCGCCGGCGAGTCCGGGGCAGGCACTGCGGCCCGGAGCGCTAGCTCGGCCAGCGTCGGGACCGCGTCCACGGCGACTACCGCTGACCCGGAAATCGCCACCAGGTCGGCTTGGTGGGTCCATGCGACCGCATCCACAAACCCAGGCATGGTGGCGGTGGCGGCCACCACCCACCGCGACGTCAAGTCCCATCCGGATTCGGTCGCGGAAACTACTTGCCGGACGTGCACGTGCACCAGGTGGTCGCGGGCGGCGGCCAGCAGTACCGCGCCCGTGGGCAAGCCGAGCACCGCGGTCGCCGTGCACCGGTCTAGAATCGTCTGCTCGTGCACCAGCGCGTGGTCGACCCATCCGAGCGAGAAAATGTGCAGCGCGGTCGGCGTGCGTAGGACCAGCGTGTGGTTGGCAGCGGCCACTTGGAGCACGTTGGCAGCGCCGATCAGTTGTTTTTTGGTATCACCACCATCCACGGGCACCATAACCCTCTCGTGCTGCACGAGGACCGCGCCGTCCAAGCCATGCACGCGGACCGTGCTCTCGTGCACAGTGACGGCAAGGTACGGGCAAGCGTCCATCCCGCGCGACACCAGTGTCCCCAGAGTGGTCGGGAGTCGCGGGAGCGGAACACCCGCTTCACCAGCGCCCAGCAGCGATGGCACAGTGTATCGATGAACACCGCCGGTGGTGACAATGGACGCCACACGCGTTCCATCGGACGAGGTGTGCACGGTGGCATCCAGCGGCGCACCCTCCAGCGGCGCTTGTGCAGTCCCACACTGCACGCGGTCGCGGCGCACCACCACGTCCCCCGCGTCCGTGGTGTCGGTCGGCACCACCCACTCGGTCGCGTCTGCGGCGCTCGTGGCGGTGCGGTGGCGGCGCATCCACAACCCTTTCAGCTGCCGCATGCCCATGTTGCGTTCGCCCGGGTTCCACACCATCGTCTCCCCGCCGGTACTGGTCACCAGCCATTTGCCCTGTGCGGACGCACGTGCTGGCTGCCGCCTCGGGTCGTCGCGCGGACCCGCGCCCACTAAGTCACTTGCGGGTACTGCCGCGCGCGTGTGCCCTGCCCACTCGTGCACGAGGCGGATCTTGGTGTTGGGGTGGTAGATCAGGTGGCCCACGAGCACCGAGTAGACGGATAGGATGCCCGATTGGGCCTTACCGAGGATCAATAAGTGCTCGGGGGTTGGAGAGAACGCATGCTGGATTATTTGGAGCGAATGGAACGATTTGAAGTGCGATGCGCGAAGGCAGTTCGGGTGGTGCTTGAGCAAGTGAGCCGCGGGCGGGCCTTGGCGGCGATCGAGGTTCTTTTAAATTTTTTTTTTTAACTATGAGTCTCTTTGTTGTAACGGAAATGAAAGAAGAAAAAAAAAACGATACCGAAATGCCCCATACACGCACACTCCCATCGGCCGCGGCCCCAATCACGAGCTCGTCGTACATGGTGACCAATTCAGCCAGCTCGGGATCGGTGCGCTTGTCGGTACCACTGCTGCCAGGCTGCTCTCCCGACAAGAACGATGGCGGTTTCGGTCGGGGTGCGATCCTTGCGAGTCCGAGCCACGAAAAGGACGCAAGATTCGGATCGGCTCCGCGATGGGAGTGCATGGCAGCTGCCGCGGCAACGGCAGCGGCAGGCAATGGCGGCATGGACAGAGACAGGATCAGGGAAAAGGTTTTGAGTTTCAGCGCAAATGTCCAAATGCGGCAGGTCGCGTCCGAGCAGTTGGCCATCAAGGTGAGCGAGTCACGGCGTCTGTCCATCAAATTGTTAAAGTCAATCCCTTAGGAAAAGAAAAGAGCACATACCCTCGCCAAGCAATGGACGTCACGGGCGCAGGATGAGAGAGGTAATGGAACGAGTACGGTCGCACGAGCTGGTGCGAGAGCGGGCGGCCTGTTTGGCAAACACTTAAGGTCAGCAACGCCAATAGCGACAACAGTAATAATAATAAAACGAACCATCGTTGGCCATCCAGACCTTGACGATCCGGTCGCCATTGCGATAGGCGGCGATCGCTTTCCCGTCGGGACTGGCAAGAACCGTGGTCGGGGGCATGGCTCCAGCTTTCGCCGACCATCCCGAGGTCCACGCCATGGCGCCCGACGCGGTGGTGGTAGGAGCCAGTGCCTCGATCGATCTGCCCGCAATCACGAGGGAATCGCGCATCCAGGCCAGGGCTGTTGGAGGGTCGACGCGGCGCAGATCGGCGGCCACGGTCCAGCACAGCTCATCAGAGTCGGCGGGTCCCGTGGGGATCACGGGCGAGAACAGGACGACGCGGCCGTCATTGTAGGCGACCGCGAGCTGTTGTTGATTCATATGATCAGTCATATCTCTTCACTCCAAACGATAAATAGATATGAAGTACCAGAGCGCGAGAGGAATGGCCAGCAAGAGCAGTGACGGTCAGCTGTGAGGGCAAGGTTGCCAGTGTTGGCGGAGGGCGCAGGGTCTGGCGCAGAGGGAACGACGGCGCGAGCTCGTAGATCTGCACAAACTCGACGGTGGCAAAGGCCTTTTTTGGTTTAATTGTGTGAGTTTTTGCACAAGGTATAGCAATAAGTATATGACGGACCACAAAGGACCGGGCCTGGTCGGTCAAGTGGAAGGCGGTGGCGGCGGCGGGCGGTGAGGGGCCATGGTGCACGCGCGTGCGCATTGCACAGGCCAGTGCTGCTGTAGAGGACGAGGTCGGCGATGAAGAGGACGATGGCGCCCCGAGAAGAAAATCGCCGCGATCGTCGCGGGCAGTGCTGGCCGCGAGCATTTTTTTTTTTTTTTTTTTTTTTTTGATTTCTGAAATGATTGGCTCAAAATGCTCAATGCAAAGAGACGCTCCTCTTTCAGTTTCAGGGAATCGACCAGCCCAGCACCATGACTATGATGACCACTTCAGCAACGACAGTTACTATCAAGCTGCCCACAGTCACCGTGCAGCACGACTGGCACGCGGTCATTGCCGACGCCGCCTCGAAATCGCCCGCCCCTCAAGAGCCGTTCTGGATCTCGCTCTACGCTACCGATCCGGCCTTGCCCTCCGCTTTACATGGTTCGGTGCTGGTCTCGCGCACGCACCCTACCGTCCCCATCGACGTCGACGGTGGCAAAGAGTTTCGCGTGAGCCTGTCGTCGTCGTTCGGTCGCCCCGTGGTGCGTCTGACTCGACCTCTTCCTGCGCTGTGCTTGATTGGTCCAACCCACTCATTCTCTGAATGAATATACAGCTCTCGAACCACCCTACCGCCACCGACTATGCTCCCGGCGCAATCACCGCCGCCGTCTCTGTTCTGCCCAACCCACAGGGCTGGCCCGAACTGGAGTTTACACTACAGGCGCCCTCCGTCGCGGTGCGCGTGCGTCGCGCTGCACAAGAAGGCGTTCCCGATCTGGACGAGCGCGCGCTTCGGTCCAAGCCCAATGCGGTACTTATATTTTTGTTGAAGAGGGGTGTTTGATACTTACATTTTTATAGATCAATGCCCTCGACTTTTCCCCGGCCGGCGATGTCCTGGCGGTGGGCGGAGATGCTGGGACCATTCGGTTGCTGAGCACGGCCGATGGCGCCGTTTTGGTTCGTCGCTTTATCCCTTTTACTTTGGCCAATGGACTGACTAAACTTGGAAACACTCTAACCAGCGCACGCTCACGGGCCATGTGGGCGATATCTCGTGCATGCGGTTCTTCCCATCCGGCCAGGTGCTCATGACCGCTGCCAATGACCTGACGGCGCGGATCTGGTCCACGCTGGACGGATCGTGCCCGCGAACCCTCAAGGGCCACTCGCGTGGTATATACACCCTCCTTTCACATTGATAGCTCGAGGACTCATCGATATGTTTTTTTTTGATTGTTTCCCCACTAGTCATTACCGATTGCGCCATGATCGGTCGCGGCAAGTCCGTTCTGAGTACGTACTTACTTCGGGTGGGAATACAAATGACTAAAGGACAATGGATACAGCCACCTCGCGCGACTGCACGGCCCGCCTGTGGCTCTGCTCCACGGCCGAGTGCACCACCGTGTTTGATCTCGAGCACCCGGTACAGGCAGTGTCGCTCCTGGAAATGGCGCGCTACGCACCCGATCGGTTCCCGTCCTGTACGTCCATTTCTTATTTGGGTGGTCACAACTTGACTTACAATAATCAAATAAACAAAGGGCACGATTACTCGACCGACGAGGAGCGGTACCTGGGTGTGTTTGCACTCGAGTCCGGGTCCATTGTCGGTGTGCACTTGAGCACCCACGACATCGAGTTCCGGCTACCGTACACGCACCCTGCCAACACGCTAACGGTTCTTAACGCTCGGTACCTAGCGGCCGGGTACGAAAACGGAGTGATGATTGTGTGGGATATGCAGTTGCAGTGCGTTTTTTTTTTTTTGCTTATCCTCCTGTAAAAGGATTCCTGACAATGTATGAAATAGACGCCCAGCCGTGACCGCTCAGGTATTCAAGACGCCCGTGACCCAGGTGAAACTGCTCAGTGCCACCGGTACACCCGGATTCGTGGTGGTGGTGACGTCGGCAGACGGACTGGCGCAGACCGTTTCTGTCACGGTTCCGACCAGCGGTAGCGATGGGAACGACGGAACTGCGCAGATCCAGACTATTCTCACGGGCTGCGACATGGAGCCGCTGTACGCGGTGGCGGTGGTCCCCGGTCAACGCACGGTGGCCACTGCTGGTCGCGACGGAGTGGTTCGGGTGTACAAGTAATCGTTGTGTTGTAAAAAAAAAAGAAGCTTTTTTAAGAGAGTGTGTGCGCTCATTTTCAGAACTTGATGCGAATGTTGTGGCCCTTGGCTTGCTGCTTCTGGTACGGCTTGTACAGCACAAAGATCAAGGACAAGAACGCGAACCCGAGCAGCACAAACGTCAGCACCGTGTACGCGTACTGCAGCTGGCTGAGGTTGCGGATCATGGCCACGAAAATGGCTACAATCAATTCATCTTTAGCCTGGTGCATTTCTTCCCAAAAAAACTATACAACGTACTCTGTGAGGAAGTGTACCGCGCATAATCCGTGAACGCGGTGGTCGAAAACTGCGCGACCGCCAGCGAGCTAAACAAGATCAGCCCGACATTGAACACCATCGACGCCATCAGCGTTTCGCCAATGCGCATCGGGTGCACCGACATGAACAAGATACGCATTCCGACTTTCGTGGTGCCCTTGATCACGCACAGCTGCAGCCAGAACGTGAACACCGCGTACAGCGCCACCCCAACAAAGGGTACGTTGGACACTTGCACAAAGAAGCCGTTCAGGAACGTGGTCAAGGGCGCGGAGCCAAAGATCGGCGGGATCATGTACAGGCAAATGTGCAGGAGCCAGAACAGGGACAGGAAGATGCTGAGAGGATCATGTTGTTTTGTATGTCAGAAGCTGGCACATGACAACAATAACAACAAAAAGAGGCAGTACCCAATAAACCCAACAAAGGCCTTGAACATATCCCAGAGAATATGCACGCCCGGGTTCTTGTAACTCAGTTCCAAGATCCGGTAATGTTCTTCCAGCAACATCACGTCCTTTTTGAACTGCGTCTCGCGCGATCGGAGCGTCCGGGCCTTCTTGTTGAACGTGGACCGCGCAAGTTTGGCCATGCCTTTGCGTTCGTCGTCCATTTCTTTCGCGGCCTCCATCAACAGCGTCGCTTGCTCGCCAATGATCTTTTTGCGCGTCGCGTACACGTCAGCCTTGATGGGCTTTGGCCGGTGCTTGAATTCCATCAGCAGGTCAAAGGGAAGCACGATCAGACCGACACCGGCAAATACTGAGAACAAGAGCCAGCCGATCAGCGTTGCAAACGCTACGGTGGCAATCAGGATCGAGACTTGGGTGTGGATCGTGTTGGTGGTCATGGCGCACTACGTGTTTTGATTGAGTTGGCGTGATCTCATTGGAAGAATAAATAGAAGGAAGCGTACAGCATTGTTGGCGCAGCTTCCCAGTCCGACCGCACCGCCGTCGACCAGCCCGGACGTGAGCGAGACGATGGGGAGGTCGACCCACCCGAGGAACTGCCACAGAATGAAATCGATGATGCAGATGATGATCAAGGTTGGAATGAGCCACTTGAATGCGTAAATAAACTGGCCTCCCGATGTCCTATATTTTTTTATGCGTTAGCTTGAGGATCTCCATCAACTGAAGAAGAAACAGTACGTGTTGTCGCTCTCACTGTCCTTGTCGTCCACGCCCTCGTAGTAGAACATGACGAATGGAACCATGACCGCGCCCATGACCACGGTGGTGATGAAAAATACCATGTTTATAATGTACATGGGTAAACCTCCCGTGGCAATGTACTGGCCGCCTTGATTTGCAACATCGAGCGGGAGCAAAAAGATATTATAGCACGAGACGGAGAAGCCGAGGACCTTTAAAATTGATTGATCAATTTTTGAGTACACTAGTGTGCATTTCGAATGAATAGATAAAGACATACAACAATGAACTTGGGAAACCACGCAACCCACTTGTCGTCCGGGTGCTGAAAGTACACCAAAAAGTAGACGGCGCCGAAGACCACGAGAATGCCAAACACAATCGACGTGATCAGCAGCACGATGTTGACCATTTGTTGTTGTGCGATAATCGACTGCTGCCGGTGTATTTTTGTGATCCGTTGCTTTCTTATTTCAAAATCACTCTTCTTGGGGCGGTCTCGCTGTCGGTTGGTTAATTAATTGAGTGAGGTTGGCCTTTGGGAGGAGAGCGTCGATTTTTTCCTTTTCACTTTTTTTTTTTTGCTGCACTTCAAGTCTTGGGAAATCCATCACGTGAAGTATTTTCCAATAAATTTCGCGTCTCTTTTGAAGTATCAAATAAATAAAAATGTCCTTCTTTGGAGGGTACGCGCTCATTCTACTGCTACCGGTCAGGTCGTCACTCATACTGACCACAATGCAATAACAGATCCTCGGCAACACCCTCGACCATGCCCTCGAACGAGGAGCGCGTGGCCCAAATTAAGCAGCAGCTACGCCAGGAGCTGGCCTTGTCCAACCTTCAGGAGCTTGTCAACAAGGTATATCCCCTTTATGGACTCGGGTCCAAAAACCAACTAAAATCATTTGAAAAGGTGGGCGAGAACTGCTACGCCAAATGCATCACGACCCCCGGCGCCAAGCTGAGCTCAGGCGAGGAGACGTGCTTGGCAAAGTGCATGGACCGGTACATGGACGCCTTCAACGTGGTGGCCAAGTCGTACGAGTTGCGGGTGCGGGGTACGTAAACTCTTTCGTTGTCCTGAAGGCAGGCAATTGATTGATGTCTTTTATTCCACAGAGGAAATGACCAAGGGCAACTGAGTGTCGCAATGCATGGATCAAATGAAATGAAAATGAAAAAAACAGTGTGTTTTTGCTTAGCATGACAACGACGCAACGACGCAACGACGCAATGGACTACTTGCGATTCTTGAGCGCTTCGAACCGACGCGCGAGCTCGTCAAAGTCTGGTACCCCGTCACTACTTGCTCCTGCTCCGCTTCCACCACCGTGCGAAGTTGACGACCCGGCTGGGGCATTGCTGGGAACATTAGGAAGATCGAGATCCTCATCGTCATCAACATCATCGCCATCGCCATCATCAGCCTTGTCCTTTTCGTCAGTGAGACCGAGAGGTGCGGCAGCAGCTGCCCGTTCCGTTCCCTGGGGTTGCTTGGCCTGTATTACCTAGTCAGAGGGGATCCTTTAAAGGACAAAAAGGGGAGGCGTACGTCTGGATGGGGCTGCATCCCAACCAAAGTGGAAGAAGCCGACGAGTACGGCGGTAGCGATGTCGACGGCATCATGGAAGGGCCACCACCACCGCCCATGGGTGAGGGCATGGGCATTGGCATGGGCATGGGTGTGGGCATCATGCTTGTCGGCGGCGGTTGCGGCATTTGCGGCGGCTGCATTTGAAACTGATGCGGCATGCCCATGGGAATCGGCGTCCCGTCCATGTAATGCGTCGGCACGGGACCGCCAGGGGGCGGCGCAGCGCCATAGTACATGGGTGGACCCGGAGCCGGCGCTGCCGACGAAGCATACGGTTGCTGGAACTGTTGCTGCTGCTGCTGGCCAGTCGGAGCCACCGACACGGGGACAAACGAAGAGACCGAGGATGAGCTGGCGCCAGAGGGGTCGTCAGTAATGTACTGCGGGCCCTTGCGCAAGTGCGCCGACTTGGGGATCCGCGGCGGGCCAGCGAGCGCAGGGTTCACGGGCGTGTCGGCGGACGGTGTGTACCCGAATGCGCTGGCATCGTAGGCAGCGTACCCGTCCTATCATTTCTTTCTCTCTGAATGAGTTTCTGGACTGGTCCTCAATGCCAAGAAATGAGAAATAGATGCCTTGCCAACAGTCGCAGGCGCCGGACCGCTGCCGGTAGCGACGGCCGATCCGCCGTACCCGTCCAGTTCATCGCCGCCGTCGTCTTCGGGCGCATCCCACTGGACATTGTACGCATTGGCGATCTCGCCCAAGTACGCGTTGACGAGTCGGCGCGAGGGCGCCTGTACTTTGAGCTTGGACACGACGCGGCGATTCACGATCCCGGCCCGGTCCTCGACCGCCGACGACGCCACGTCGCGGCCGTACTTGCCCGCCAGCAGCTCACGCACCGTGTGCAGTTCTTTCACTTCGGTCCGGGGCGCCGCATAGATCAGCGTGTGCACTGCTTCCAGGATGCCCGCGTCGGGGACCGCCATCGACTCGATCAGCGAGAACCGGGCCAGGAGTAGTTCGCAGTACAGTTCCAGGACCTCCAGCGCCTCGGACGTGTTGTCCTCGCGGATCACGTTCTCGACCCGCACCCGCGCCGAGTCGACTTTGCCGGCTTCCAGGAGCAGTGACAGTTCTTTACGCTGCTGGGCATTGAGCGAGGCTTTCTTTTGTTGCAAGAGCTTGAGGCGCTGGACGGCCAGGCGTAAGGTGACCTTGAGTCGAGTGGGCGAGAAGAGGAGTGCCGACGAGGGGGCCATTTTAAAGATTTTGGGGTTCAAAACGAAAGAGTGGTGTGCGTGGCGTATTCATTCATTCAAGAATGGTATTGGGACTGACCGCCTCGGCCGCCGCCTGCGCGCACTACTGCCTGGCCACGGTGCTGCTCCATACTCCCGCCTCAACCAATGATGCCTGGCATTTCCTCTACTACCGCCACTTCCCGGTGCACCACCGCCGCCGCATGTCGGCCGTGCACCTGCTGCTGTCGTGGGGACTGGCCAATTTCGCACGGCTTTCGGTAAAATTCAATCATTTTTTTCGTTTGATGGTCCCCACTGACAGCACTTATCGCAGAGACGACGATCAGCAGTACCGCCGCCAGCTCGCCCATCTTGGTCGGTGCTTCCGCGACTGACCCTGTCCACCTGGTTGCACATGGAGGGAGTCCACGCGATGGGACTGGTCGTTCTTTACGTGCTGCACCACCGACAACATGACGGCAATGCTGAGGAAATCGATGACGAAGGCGACCCGGCCGCTCGAGCAACAGCACGCAAGATCGTGCGCCGATTGAAACGGGACGACAACGTCGAGGTTGTCGACCACGACGCGTGCCTGATCTGCCTTGGCACTGCCGCCGCCGTCTCCACCGCCGCCGAGGATGCAGACTGCGGCTCAGATCCGCCACCAGTACCGCCAGAAATGCTGGCATCGCAGTGCCCGGCCCACCACGCGTTCCACCGCACCTGCCTCGAGCGCTACGTTACCTTTTCGCTAACTACGGGACATTCGCGAACTGGGAATGTGCGGTGCCCGACCTGCCGAGCTCCACTGGTACGCGGCGGCACTGGCACCACCCGGAAACCTTCTGGTTGGGTACCTGCAATTTTTTCGTGGGATCGCGTGCACAAATGGATCCGCGCGCGGATCCGCGCATGGAAACGGTTCGTGGCAGCGATCGGTCGTCGCGAGCGGTGGTGGGTGGCCGGATCCGCGTATATCCACGACTCGCCGGCGGCTATGGCTCGTGGCGCCGTCTCGGGAATGTGTGCGGCGCTTGCGATTCGGCATTTCCGGGCAACGCAGCGGCGGTCGGCAGCTGCGTTGGGCGAGTGAGTCTCTTCGGTTTGCGGATCGACCCCCAAAGTTGCCATATCGATCGAAGGAATGAAGGTCCGAGATTGTTCTTGGTTTATCGCAGAAATTCACGCGAGATCAGCGTGCACATGGCCCTAGCACGCGAGAGGACTGGCAAGAGGCCACTTTGGTGCGGCGGCAGGCGCAGTCCAAGTTTGGCTCAAAGCCATCGCGAACAAGTGAATCAAGCATTTCTCTTTCGAGAATGGCAACTCACGAAAGTAATCATGATCGCACTCCGCGCCACTCGCTCGGTACTGCCCACTTGGATGCCCCGTGCTGGGCTTGCTCCGCTTGGCCACCACCGTTGGATGAGCGTTACCATCACCACCCCTGGAACTGGAACTGGCACTGGAACCACCGAAGCAACGACAGCAACCACCCCGGCCGCACGCCGTATTCCGATCTACACACGCACCGGCGACAAGGGCTCGTCGTCTCTGTTCACCGGCGAGCGGCGCGCCAAAGACGACGTGGTGTTTGAGGCGCTTGGCGCCACGGACGAGCTGAGCAGCGCTTTGGGTCTCGCGCGCGAGTACTGTGTCGACGCTGGAAACGACTTGCACGGGCAGCTGGAGATGGCACGTTCCTTATATCGAGTGGATTGACGGGAAGGTGTGCTTAAATACACTGTCTGGCTTTAGATCCAATGCTTGTTGCAGGACGCCGGCAGCAACATTGCCACGCCGCGGACGTTCGAGTCGCAGGCGCACTTGGGTATATATGCCCTATTCCGTTTATGTGACGGATCATTAACAATGTAAGTCAACCAGCACGCACCGAGTTTGATATGGACGGCGAACACGCCCGATCGCTGGAGCAGTGGATCGACGAGCTCGAGAACCGCGGCCTGCCGCCCCTGCGCAACTTTATTCTTCCGGTCTGTCCATTTTTCTTACTGATCCAGTTGCCAGTATTCTCATTTCCCATTTTTTGAATTAGTCTGGAGGCAAGGCCGCCGCAACCTTACACCTGTCGCGGTCCATTTGCCGCCGGGCCGAGCGCCGGATCACCTCACTGGTGCACGATGGCGAGACGTCGCCCTCGGTTGCTCGGTACCTGAACCGTCTGAGCGACTACTTGTTTACGGCCGCTCGGTACGCGGCATTCAAGGAAGGACGGCCCGAGCAAGTGTATCGCCGGCTCCGGCACCGTACCTCCGCCACTGCAACCACAGAAAAGGCAAAGGAATAATAATTTGTTTATGTTACAAACCACCCTGCAAGAAAACGCACCCCCCTTTTCTCTACAACGCCTTGTAAGTGGCCTCAATGTCGGCCTTGTACTTGGCCACAATGTTACGGCGCTGCAGTTTCATGGCGGCCGTCAGCAGCTCGTTCTGCGGCGTCCACTCGGTGTCGCACAGAATCACCGCCTTCATGTACTCGGCCGCGGCCAAGTCGTTGTTTTTCGCAATCTTGGCCAGATCTTTGACCACCGCGTCACGAACCGCCTGCGTCTTGCACATTTCCTCGACGCTGACGGCATTCACGTCAATGCCCAACGACCCCGCCAGCGTCTTGAGCATGGGCACGTTCGGGTTGGCAATGCAGATCGCATGGTACCGGTCCGGGTCGGCGTACACGGCGACGCGCGCAAAGTAGTGGCACGACGCGTAAATCGACTCGAGCTTCTCCAGCGCAATGTACTCGGCATTGGCCAGCTTGATCAGGTTCTTGGCACGGTCAATAATCGCAAACGTGCCGTCCGGGTGCATCCGCGCAATGTCACCGGTGCGCAACCACCCGTCCGCGGTCAGAACCTCGGCCGTCAGCTCGGGCTGCTTGTAGTAGCCACGGGTCACCGCGGGACCACGAAGCCACACCTCGCCGCACGGCGGGTCGGCGGTCGCATCGTACCCGGCCTCGGGAACCGACACCAGCTTGAGCTCCATGGACGGCAACGGACCACCCACGTTCTTGGTCAGGAACGAGTACTCGGGCGTGCGCGCGGCCGTCAGGCCCGACGACTCGGTCATACCATAGCCTTGAATCTGATCATTTTTGTGTATATGAGTTTGTGTTTTGGCCAAAAAAAAAAAAAAAAAGAACATACCAAAGGGCAAATGACGGCGGAAATAAACAAGTGCGTGTCGGCCGAGAGCGGCGCGCCACCTGAGACCGCGAGCCGGAGCCGCCCACCGGTCTCCTGGCGAACTTTGTTGAACACGAGCGAGTCGGGCACAAACGAGTACGTCGACCCTTTCACGATCTGCATCTTCTTGAGGCTCAGGGCCGCGTTGAACGCCGCCTGAATTGTGCGCGGCATGCTGCGCATCTTGGCCTCGACGCCCTTCTTGATCGAGTCCCAGACCGCCGGAACGCCCACCATCACCGTCGGCTGCAGCGTCTTGATGTCGCCGTGGCAGTGGCGCATGGACTATTTTCATATTTTTTCGTGAGTTTTCCTTGTTGAAGAATTGGCAAAATAAGAAGAAGTAGAGCGTGCAGCATCGGTAAGAGTCTTGGGCGAGCCGTAGCCAAGAGAGACGCCGCGGTAAATGCAGTACGTCTCAATCAGCAGCTCGAGCACGTGGGCGAGCGGCAGGTACGCAAGGTACACGTCCGCGTCCGTGAGCATGGCGTTGACCACGACCGCAGCACCGGCGACGGCTGCCACCATGTTGGAGTGGGAGAGCTCGACGCCCTTTGGGTTTCTGTTAATCAAAGGATGAGCAAAATGGATCCAATAACACAAAAAAATGGTTAGCGTACCCCGTTGATCCAGACGTGTACATGATGCACGCGAGGTCCTCGGGCTTGGACTGCTTGCGCTCGGCCGGGTTCAAGGTCCCCAGCGCCGTGACATTGTCGAGCGAGATGATGGTCACGTCCGGGTGTGCCGCCTTGGCCTTTTCCACGACCGCCGCGTCCACATCGCCGTCGTAAATCACAGTCTTGAGCGTCGGCGCGTGCGGCAAAATGTGGTCCACCAGCATCTTGACCGCGGACCCGTTGGCAAAGATCGCGTGCACCTCGGCCTCGTTGACCGAGTACAGCAGACCCTTGGCGCCCAGCGTGTCGTACGCTGTGGTGACGACCAGATCCTGCGACCAGGCGCCGTGTGCGACCAGGGTCCACTCGCGTCTATTCAAAATTTGCGGTGAGTAAGTGTGATGACGTCACGTAAATATGCTCAGGCACCGCAGCGAGCCAACGCCAGATCAATCAATCAAAAAGCAATGAAATGAAAAAAAAAACACATACGCCGTGGCAGCCGAAATGCAAAGCTTCCCCGACACACCCAAGTGACGAAGCCCGGCGCCGATCTTGGCGGCCATGTCGCACGCGTCCTCGGCTGACATCCACTCGTACTGGCCCATCTCATAGTACGTCCACTCCTTCTTTTGCGAGATCTTCTCGGTCCCGACCACCTTCTCAATGATCTTCTCCTCCTTCACCAGCCGCACCAGCTTGCGCCGGCCCAGCGCTTGCCGGTGCGGGTGGTGCAGCTTGGCGTACGGAAAGATATCGCCCAGCGTGGTGATCTCGAACCCCTCGATCGACGACGGCGGCTGCGTGACGAGGCCCTCGGCGGCAACACGGTGGCGGATCGTGGCCGACTCGCCCGGAGATGTGGCCGGGATCGAGATGGTCGCGCCGCCGGTCGGGGGAACCGTGGGGGCGGCAAGGTTACGGTTGCGGTGGTACATGGCGGCGGCAGCAACTGAAGCAGATGCGGTGACGGCGACGGCGGCGGCAGCAGCGGTTTGACTGGCCGACATTGCTCTTTGTTTGTTAAGCTTTGGGTGTTGGAGCTTGAAGAGGCGAAGCAAAAGGGGAGGGCCCACTACTACTTATAACTTTTGAAATCCACAACGTACGCGGGGAGGGTATGGTAGTGTCTAGTATAGCGTCGGCCCGAGCCTGTATCTAATGCTCTGTCGTCACTTTCTTGACTTGTCGAGTGAGCTGCGCGTGCGTGCAAGTTCTCTTTTTGCAAAGAATGGCCGCAACGAGTGCCCAGGGGCACGCCGGCGCTCTTTGTACTCGCAGAATTGGCCACCCAACGCGCCACTGCGGCACCAGTTTTATTTTTAGTTGGCTTAGTGATGTGGGTGCATGATGCATTCCCATTTATCTCGCTCTTTTTTTTCCCATAATTTTTTGCATAATTTGATTTATACTTGGGATTGGCCTTGGCCTCCGTCTTGCCAACAAAGATTCGCAGCGACAACGACGACAATTGCGCTGTGGTCGGGCACGATCACACCGGAAAATTCATAAAGAGGCTTTGTATCTTCGATCGAAAACGACAAAAAGGATTGGGTTGCCATTGCCGTGCGTGCGTGCGCCTCTGGCCCGCAAGACATGCCAAGGGTACGCACAAATACACGTCCGTATTATGGAAACCCTCTCAAAAATACAAACCAAAAAAGGAAGCGCCTTATAACCGGCAACAATCACTGGACTCGTACTCGTCGGCCTCTGATCGCCGCGGCTCGACGGTGGCACCCCCATCGCGCCGCCGGACCCACAGCGGAAGAGCTGCCTCGTCCTCTTCCTCACCTTCTTCTTACAAAAGCTTCTCTAACAGCTCTGGCGACTCCTTTGCCATGTCCTCGTCCCGCCGGTCTGGATCAATCAGCCTCTCCATTGCGAAATCCGACATGGAAACTACGGACGGCGCGGGCGGCGATATCGCTTTTATGCGAGGGCTCTCGGAATCGTCGTGGATCCGTCAACAGGTGTATGCGATCGTGTCGCACGGCGGATTCAATACCGCCATCTTGTTTGTCATTATGCTCAACACCGCACTACTGGCGGTTCAAACTACGCCCACGCTCAATGCTAATTATGGTACTTTATTTGTTTGAATGGTTTTTTTTCGGAGTGGCTCAAGGAGTATTTTGACGTTGCTTGGAATGGGAAATTGGACTGCAATTATAGGCTGGTACTTGACGGTCCTTGATCAGATCTTTCTGGGCATTTATCTCATGGAAACGGGGCTCAAGTTGTCCGTCTATCTGACGGCGTATTTCAAGTCGGGATGGAATGTCTTTGGTATATATATGTCCTTTTTTACGTATTGCCTGGTTTGAGCGACTCACCATGGATATAATTGTAGATTTTATCATTGTCGTGACATCGGTGGTATCGTTTGCGCTCCCATATTTAGCTGGAGCCGTGATTTCATTCAATCCAAGGGTACAAATCTTTATATCCACTCGGAGGACTTGTTTAAATGATGATCCAATAATAAAAAAATAACAGATCATCCGACTGGTCCGCGTGTTTCGAGCGTTCCGCGCCGTCCGATCCTTACGAGCGCTTCGCGCAATCTCGTTCCTCCGTAGCCTCCAAGTGCTGGTGGCGACGCTGTTGAAATCGATTCCGGCCATGTCGTCCATCGTATCGCTGGCTTTTCTCGTTCTTTGTACGCATACACTGATCCAACTCAAATTTCAGTACTTGACAACTGAGTCTACAATTGCAAAAAAAATATATATATATACCAGACATTTTCGCGGTGATCGCGCGATCCCTGTACGGCAACGTGGACAAGTGGCGGTTTGGGCACATTGGCAACACGTTGTTCCGATTATTTGCAGTGCTCACGCTCGACGACTGGTCCACCATCTACCTCGACAACCGAGAGGTCGCGCCGGACATGTTTTTCTTCTTGTTTGTGTTTGTGTTGCTGGAGGCGTTCATCTTTCTCAAGCACGTCGTTTACCCATGGATTCGGATCCGCTGTGACTGACCATCATAACAAATACGTAGTCTCTTTGTGGCCGTCATCGTAAGCAACCTCGACCAGCAAGGCGAGGCCGAGCAACGATCGCTCAAACGACTCCTGGGTCCACGTTCCAAGTCCGCCAACCCCGACGATCCTTCTGGTGGCCAGCGCCAGCGACGACGAGACACCGCTGGTAGTGGAGATCCCGACGCCCAGCAACAAGCGTACGACGAGTCAAATGACGGCACCCAACCAACGCTTCCGCCAGCAGGAGCGCTGCACGGCATGTTTGAGGCCGAATGGGGGATCGACGCGTACTACCCTCCGTACGTGCCCTTACGCACTAAAGTGCTGGCGGGGGACTATTTCGCGCTGTGCGCGACACTGGAACGGAACATGCAATACTACGGGTCACAGTCGCTGGTCATTGACGATTTGGTGGTCCTGGCCAAGGGCGGCGAGCTGGATCCGGGGGGAGTTGGTGGTACGGGCGCTGGTTCGATTGGTGGAGAGGTAAGATCCACCAATGCGGGTGGCAGTGGAGCTCGATCTGGGCCCGTGACTGGCATTGGGAGCACCAGTGCTGGCGGTGGGTCATAATAAATAAACATATTGATAAAGCAAAATCGATCCCTGTATATTATTTCGGTCACCGCGACTGTTGAATCCCACCGTTGACGGCAGCAACCGCGGCCTGGTAACTGGCCATTACCTGCTGCTGCTGGGCCGGGGTCATGGCCGCAAACTGGGTGGGGACCCCCTGTGCTGGAGCTGCTGCTGCTGCTCCTGGATGCGGTTGCGGCGGTTGACTTTGGTTGGGGAACATGAACTGGCCATGGGCCCCACCCGTGGCGCCCGCAGCGGCGGCGGCGGCGGCAGCGTCTTGTTGTTGCAGCTGCTGCAGCTGGTACTGCTGGAACTGCCGCGCCCGCGCGTCCTGTTGCTCTTGCTGCATGCGCTGGGCCATATCCAAGGAAGTCGCAACTGCTGCTGCTGCACCAGTTGGAGCAGCCGCTACAGCTTGCTGCTGCTGCTGCTGCTGCTGGTACTGCTGCTGCACCGCCGCCAGCGCCGCCTGCACCGCCGCCAACGCTTGGGGTCCCGCGCGCGTCGCCAGGTGCGCAATCGACTGCACGTACGTCTGCACCTTAAGCTCGTTCGGGTCGAACGGCGGCCCGCGGAGCCGCGACGAGACAAACGCCGCCAGCGCGGGCGCCCAGTTCGCGCTCGACGTGATTTGGGCTAACTGGGTCTGGGCCTCTTGCGGGGACATGGCGGCGACCTGCTCCTGGAACGTCGGCGGTTGGCTGCTGCCGCTCGGTGCGGCGGCAGTGGCAGCAGCTTGAAGAGCAACGGGCAGTGGAGACGGGTGCAGCGCTGGGGTTGGCAGTGCGGCCTGCATTCCTGGCGTCTGACTCCCACCAGCAGTGCCACCGCCCTGCAAATGCGCGTGCGCCGGCGGCGGCGACAATAGGCTCTGGGACTGGAGCGGGAGGTGCATGGGCGCTGCCGGAGAGGCTGATGCAGCCGCCGCGGTGTCGCCCGTCAGCGATCCGGCCGGCAAGGGCGAGTCGCCGCCGAGAAACACAAACCCAATCAGCTGGCCCATGGCTTTGCACAGAATCAGGCCGCGCGTGTGCTGCTGATCGAACGGCAGGACCGCGCTCTGATCCAAAATCAAAACCATAGAGGTCCGAATTAGTACCCGACCCAAAAAAAAAAAAAAAATGCTTGAAAAACGCACATGGGTCTTGAGTTTGAACATGGACATCAGTTCCTGGAACCGCGCGACATTCTCGGGCCCACCCCGTCCGTCGCCAGGCAACGAAAAGGTCACGATCCGGCCGTGCGACCGCCGCTGCAAGTCTTGGAGCTGCGGGTTCATAGCCGTGGCCATGGCGCGTTCGGCGTCGGTCTCCGACAGTTCCTGACGGCGCATCTGCTCTTCCAGCTGCGTACGGATCGTTGGGTTGGCCAAATTCAACACATCCTCGATATGCACCTGGTTGGGCCACTGATTGCTTGCCACTGCACCAGCGAGTAAGCCATAATGTTGTTGCGGGTTCACGGGCTTTGCAATGACGTGCAGCACGCACGAACTCTTTTCGGCCGAGTTGTTGTTGCGCCACGACAGAATGCCTTGCCACACGGGCATCACCAAATTGGCTGGCGCGGACGGCGAGATCACCGCGGGCGGTTGCGGTACGGGTGCTTGCAGTGCTGCGGCGCCGCCGCTCGTCATGGCTGGGGTGGGGAGGGCCAGGGTCGCCAGACCGGGCGATGAATGAGGAGCGGCGGCTGACGTCTGCGGTTGCTGTGGTTGCGAGTGGAGCATGCCCGTCACGCTGGCGTCCGGTGGGCGCGCTGTGTACCCTGAGGTGAGAAGCACGTTGTTGGCGTTCTGTAGCAACAGGTTTTGCTGTGCGAGTTGCATCGACGAGGGCGCGGGTAGAGCGGCGGTGGCGGCAAGTGAACTGGGCGGAATGGTGGCTGGTGTCGGTGTCGGTGGTGGTCGTGGTGCGATCATTGTTGCTGCTGCTGAAGGCTGCTGCATCTGTGGTGCTGCCAGCGGCGGTGGTGCCGCCGCTGGTGTTGGCGCCGAGATGGTCACGGTAGGTACAGCCGCAGGCGCCGACCCGCCCTGTGCAGCAGCAGCAGCAGCAGCCGCGTCCCGCTGGGCCTGCTGTGCCCGAAGTTGGTTCATCATGGCGACAGACTCGGCGCTGGACCCAAGCAGTAGCTCGCGGGTAATGATCCCCTTGCCGTAACAAAGCAAGGCGCGCGTCGTCAGCTGCACGGCGATCTTGGCGAGCACCTCCAGATCCCGGGTGTCCCGGGCGTGCGGCTGTTGCGAGCGCAGGAATTCGACAAATACCGGATGGGATGGCACCTTGTCGAGCGCCCCTGGCTCTGCATATTCTTCGCGGGCTTTTTTAAGGAGTTCGTGGAAAGCGGGTGGCGTTGTCGCAGCGGTGGCGACAGCGGCGTTGTTGTTGTTGCTAGGCTGCTGGTCAGTAGGGTGGAGAGCAAGAGTTGAGCGAGAGAGCGGAGATTGGACAGTCGGTGGAGAGGAGATCGAGGATGTAGGAGCAGGATTGGTAGTAGTTAATGCAAGTTGTGCAGGTGACGAAGCAATGGTTGCGCGAGTTGGGGGTGATGCAGAGGGAGGTGCAAGGGGCGTGAATTGTCTAGCAGCCGGCGCGATCGCTCCCCCTCCTCCTTCGCCTTCTCGTTTTGCTGTGACGGCAGCAGCCGGGGTAGGGGCGGACGTCAGCGCAGTGGCGGGAGAGGACGAGGAGACGAGCGCGGGCGAGGGCGACGGTTTGGGGGTTGCGGCGGCGGCCATGGGCGGCGTCGGCTGCGCATGCGGGTTGTAGCCCACGACGAATTGTTTTTCTATTACGTAGCGTACTGTCAATGGTCTCCTCCACTTTTTCATTAATAAAGAGGCTCGAAGTACGCATAAACGGCATGATCCGCGCAGCTCCGCGCTCCAGACCCGAAGCAATGAGTCCCAGTTCCGGGTGCACAAACCGAAACACGCGCAGATCAGGGGACGACATAGCTGAGCCATTTGCAGACGATGAAGAGGACGCCGACGCCGACCGCAGCTTGGCCCCGTTCGCGCCCTGCACAAACCGCTCCTCGTCGGTGGGCGATTGCAGCGATGCTACAGTCTTGAGCCGATCGAGAGTCGCGGGCGAGGGCGGGACGGTCCACCACGCGACCTCGACGCCGCGGGCGTGGGTCTCTTCGGCCAGTTTGGCGGCAGTGAGATCGTCAAATACGGTGCCGCAGCGGACAGGACTCGGGGACGGTGGAGTGGACGACAAGACCAGGAGCAGGCGGCGTTGCTGTTGCGGGTGCTTGGGAAACGGACCAGAAGAACCAAAACCAACGATATCGGCGGGTGAGAGCGGAAACGCAGACAAGGCAGTGGCAATGCCGTCGTACGCGGCCGACTTGCCGAGACCGCCGCCCGTGGCCCACCCCGGGTAGTGGTCGATCAGAAGGGCCAGGGTACCGCGCCAGTCGCGAGAGAGAGGTTCCAGGGCCGGTGGAGGGGAGACGGGTCCCGGACCACCAAAGAGGACAATCCCGAGGGCAATGGCGCCGTCGGGGGCATCGGCGCCGTCCAGCTCCGCGCGTTTGCGCAAGTGGGCATGCAAGGCGGTGGCCAGGTCGGGGCGAGCGAGAAAGCGTGCGAGAGACGGGCGTGCGGCGGCAGTGGCCTCGACCGCGAGCATGACCAGCAGGTGCGGTGGTGGCGGTGGTGGTGGTTGGGACGGCTGAGGTGGGTTGTCGCTGTCCATAATCAAATTTTTTTTTTTTTGGCCGAATTTTTGGCAAAATGAACGCTCTTCCGGCATTTGCCCTTTCAGCACTTAGCGGTCAGGACCGCGGACGGACGACCACTTCGATACAAAACGATACAAGACATATAAAAGACATAAAGATAAATGACCCAATCGCTGCCGGCACCGCCTCCTCGCCTCCTGCGGGCCGCCACCGATGCCGTCACCACCGCCCCGCCGCCGGTCCCTCGCCTACGAACTACTTTTCTGGCGCTCGACCCTTCCTCTCGCGATCTGGACCGCGACAACCACCTTCGAGATGACCCCGAACATGACGGTAGCGCGTCGCCCGCGTCCTCGGGAGTCCCTGACGACTGGGTCCGCGCCAGTGAAGCCTGGGAGGACGATACCATTGCCGTTGCTGCGCCCTTTTCCCCAGCCGTCGCTGCAGAGGAGGACACCATGACGCGTACTCTGGCCTCCATTGAAGGTAATGGTGGTGGTGTTGACGGTGCTCAAGTTGAAGTAGAGGGGCGCTTTCGAGATGACGATGATGCAGCAGCGGTGCCACCGGCGGCGGCACTCGACACGTTGCTACCGCCGTTGCCCGCGTCGCCCGCCACCACTGCTCCCGAGGAGCAGGAAACTGTCCTGCCACCTTTACCCGCGTCCCCGGCCTCGTTCGCCTCTTCCACCGTGCCGTTGTCCGCATCGCCCACATTTGCACCAACAGCAGTCACCAAGGAAGAAGCGGACTTGCCGCCCCTGCCCGCGTCTCCGGCTTCTTTGGGTTCATTGGCCTCAACCGCATCTCCCACCTTGGCACTGGCTGCTGGAGTAAACAAGAAGGAGGAAGAGGAAGCGGGCTTGCCAAGCCTGCCCACGTCCCCCGCCTCCTCTACCTCCACGATCACTCCGCTCACGATCGCAGTGCTGCTGATGCTCCCACCGTCGCCGAGTACTAGCACCACCCCCACCCTCACGACCCATAGCGTCGGCGCTGCTCATGACCACCCCACGGAGCATGTTCAAGATCAGGATCAGCACCATCGCCAGTGGCCAGGACCACCGACACCGCCCACTCCGACCGACGCGCCGGCCTCTGACTCGTTTGTGGCCTCTTACATTCGTGCCTTGGAAACTTCTTTTGCTGCCGATGTTCCGCTGCCCCCGAGTCCCGTTCAATTGCGCGACGTATCTGGTTCGTCTCCATTTTTTTTTTTTTTTTTTTTTTTTTGTCTACTATGTCTTTGCTGACCACTTTGTATAATTTGATTAGGCTTCTTTGCGCCTCGCCCGGACCCTGCTCCATTGACCACACCCTCTGCCGAGGATGGTCCAGTCTCTGCTTCCTTGGCGGCACCACATGTTGCCGAAGCCTCGGCTCCATTGGTGGAACTGTCGGTTGAGAAAGGGCTTGATGCTCCTCCGTCGGTAGAACTTGCTACCGTAGTGGAACCCGCACTTTTGGTTGAACTGACCCCCGAAGCCGAACCAGTCCTATTGGTAGAGCCGGCCGCCGAGCGTGGACTGGACATTGCTCCAGTGGCAGACATTGCTCCAGTGGCAGACCTGGCTGTCGAGGACGATAAACCAGAATCGCTCGTATTTGACTTGCCGCTGCCGGCAAGCACCACATCGTCCTCTCCCACGGCGCCGACTCATGTACACGGCGACCTTGGTCTGGTCGAAACAACAGAAGCGCGTCCCGTTCTGGCCCCTCTCCAGGTCACCGATCTCGATGGCGCCCGTAGCAGCCGTCACTCTTCGGATGACAACCGGGCCGTGGCCTGCATGGCAACTTTGACCTCGACGCCCTCGACGATAATTGCCCCAGCAACAGCAACATCGTCGCGGTCACCGCTGCCACTACCATCGCCAGCGCAACCAATTGTCGAACAACGCTCGGCCACGCCGCCGTTGTCGCCAACACCACCACCGCCGCCGCCATTTTCGGCACTGGCATCGGCTGCCATTGCCGCAATTGGAGCTACTACGCCATTGACAACGGAGCCAACAAGCGTGCCTTCCCTGCCACCACCACCTGCAACAGCAGCAAAAGAAGCAGCAGTCACGACGTCCGCATTCCCATCGCCACCCAGCTTTGCCGCCATTTTTGGCAACGACAACGACTTGGGCATTGACAACGACTGGCTCGCGCTCCCGAGCGCCGCCGCCGCCGCCCCACCAGTGATCGACTCCAAGAGCCTGTCGACGCGCCCGTCGTCGTCCATGGTCGCGGCAGCCTCTGACTCGCCGCCCGAAACTCCCAGCCTCGATGGCGGCGATGGCAATCACCTATCCATCAGCCCGACACCGAGCAGCCCGGCCAGCCCGCCGTTCTCGCGCCGTTCGATTGCTCTGCCGCGCAATGCCGCTGCTGCCGCCAACATTGCATCGCGGCGCCAGGTGGTCGCGGCGGTCGGAATCCGTGAGCGCTTGGCCATGCCTGCGCTGGCTATTTCGGTCGTGCCGCCAACGCCAAGCGCCGAGATTGTGAGCCAGGGCCTGGCGGCGTCGCCGGTACCCAGCGACTGCGGTAGCGCCATGTCCACTGCATCCGCCCACACGCTGCGTCGCACGCGCCGGGCCGAGAAACTGCCGAAGCTGAGCCCATCCGCACTGGTAGCGGACTCTGCGGTAGGGTCGACTCCGGCACTCACTACCGCCTCGTCGTCGTCCCACTCGGCCTCGCCACTGAGTTGCAGCGACCGTGCACGCTCGCTCTCGAGCCGCATGGACACAGTCCCAGAGGAGGATGGGCCCTTGTCGCCATTGGTAGCGCCCCCACTGCCACTACTGACCTCGTCGTCCCACTCGGCCATTCTTGCGCCGGTGCCGGTCCTGCTGTCCACCGCACCCAAAGCGGCTCTGTCCGTCACCGACTTGCCACCTCTGCACGCCGGTCGCCGCCCATCGGCGCTCCCCGCGACCACCCCGACCTCGGGCCACCGCGCGTCGTTTGGCGTTTACCCGTCGACCCCGCGGCGGACGTCGGTTGCCAGTTCGGGCATCACGGCGCTCCAGGCGTTCCTCGAGGGCAAGGCAGTGGACGACGATGATGATGACGACGACGACGACTATGGCGTTGACCATGACGAGGATGGGTTTGGCGACGGCAGCTGGGACAGCGAGAGCAGCGACCAGCTCCACCACGGTAGCGGTAGTAGCAGCGTCGGGTCTCGCCACCGCTGGTGGGACGTGGAGGGAAGCTACCTGTCGTTGACGCGCGGTGGCGGCGACTCGACCCCGTCGGTGGCTTCGTCGTCGCACACGAACACCCCGTCCACCGGGTCGCTCCGGTCGCTCACTGGTCCAGGCATGTCGCCGCCGTACATTTCGGCGCCAGTACTCTCGCCTTCGTCCCGCCCGTCCTCATGGGCAACGGGTGGGTACCCGCGCCGCCGCGAATCGTCGGCCCTGGCCCGCCCGCCCAAGTCGGCGGTGGGTAGCAGCAGCGCCGCCGACAACACCAGCGGCGGGCAGTTCAACCCTGCCCGCGCGTCGGACTCTACCGCTTCGCTCGAACAGATGCTTGAAGAAGTGGTGGCGCAGGCGCGCCGGATCCGCGGCGACGAGGCGGTCGCGGACGAGGTCAAGCGGTTGAGCGGCGAGAGTCATATTGGTCTGTCTGGCGCCGCCGCGGTGCGCACGCTGGCGTCCGTGCCGGAGGGTGCCAGCGTCTTTTCTCTGACCCCAAAGACCAAGGAGACTGGTCCGTTTCTATTTGTTTTTCGATATCATTTGCAAAATAGGACTGACGTTACAACTGTACAGTACCGCCACCAGCACCGATCGGCCAAGCGGCAGTGCCCGAAATCAACGAGCCCGGCCTCACGCGTGCCCTGGGTGCCGCCTGTCCGTACCCTGGCGTGGACGTTGACCAGTGGCTGGCATTTGTGCGCCATCGCGACCTGGTCCAAGGCAAAAAGACCATGAACGTCTCGCCCGGACATGGTATGTATCCTTTCTTTTTTTCCATTTCATCATATTGTACCAACGAAATGAAAATAGGCGTCAAGCACCTGGTGGACAAGCGGATCCTGCCCAACCCGGACGCGCCGGGAACGGCTGACCCATTAGCGCACCAGGCGCACTGCGCGCAGCAACTGGCAATTTTCTTGGTCACCGAGCACGGTCTCAGTACCACGTCCACGGGCCGGCTCCTGGGCCAGCCCAACTCATTCTCGCGGCAGATCCTGCGGTCGTACATTGCGCAGCACCACCTGGACGGCATGTCGCTCGAGTCGGCAATGCGCACTGTGCTGGCGCGCGTGCGACTGCCTGGAGCGCATCCGGACGACGAAGCCAACCGCCGCATTGTCGAGGAAATTGCTCGCGCGTGGTGCAACCAGAACGCCGACCGTCTTACGCTGGGAGCCGATACGGGAAGTACGGGACGCGCTTCTTCGACGCTGTCGGGTGCAGCCGCGGCCGTTGCCGCTAGGGGTATGAGCCCGCCGCTCTCGGTTGCGGCGGAGCTGGCACGCGCACCATCGCCGTCGCGGTCATTTGGGCACTCGGCGGCCATGTCTAGCAGCAACAACGGCAGCGTGCGCGGTCCGGCCATTCCGAACACCTCGCGGCCGCGCTCCCCACTGCACTCGTTTGCGGCGGCGCTGGCCACCTTGCGCCGCCGCACGGGAAGTGCCGCGTCGTCGCTGGCCACTGTGGACGGCCCAATGACCTCGGGGGCATCGGCGAACGCAGATGGATCGTTGCCGGCGCTCTCGCACGCGTCGGCCACGGGCGAGTGGTGGTGGACGCGCGAGTCGGCGCACGCCCTGGCGCTGGCGATCGCGGCTCAGAGCCACGCATCCGCCGCTGCGGCCGCCATGCCCCCGCCCTCATCTGGTGCCGGGTCCACCACGCCGCCACACCGGCCCGCATCCCTCTTGCTGGCGTTTGGTGGAGGCAGTGGCGGCGCGGCCGCTCATCGCGCTGCCGCCGCCCGCCGAGCATTTGTGCACGCGACTGCAACCGCCATGGCCGCGGGACACGCGCCCGACGAGCCGATGCTGGCGTCGTACCTCCGCGGCGTGTACGACCGCACTGTCGCGCGCCCGCTCGGCCCGCCCCCTACCGACGCCGAGTTTGACCAGCTGTTCCGGTTCTACCAGGACGAAGAGGCGGCGTTACGAGCCGAGTTCAGCGCGCTGTTTGCGCCCGACGACGAAGAGGCCGCGGCCGTGTCTCGCGCTGCATCGTTTGCGGAACTCGGGGCATTCGCGCGTCCCGTACCTGCCCTGGACTCCGAGTCGGCGGTCCACACGTACCCGGCCAGCACCCGGCAGCCAGCACTTAACGCTGCTGCTGCTTTGAGTTTGTCTTCCACCACCACCACGCTTCCACGGTCGCAGCACCCGCTCCCGCCGCTTCCGCCGCCCAAAAAATCCGCCGCCCGGGCCGCTTCGCCTGACCTGCCCGCGGGCCTGCGGTGCCTGCCGCTCCCGTCGGTGCTGCTGTCGTCGGCCACGGCGTCGCGCGCACGCCGCGCATCGGGCATGCCCGTGGCCTCCGTGCTGCGCAGCCCGCCGGCTCGCGGCGATTCGCTCGAGTCCATGCCGGCTGATCAGCGGCCGCTGGCGCGTGGCGGCGGGTCCCCCAGCGTCGTTGACGATTCCCACTATTACCGGCAGACTACGCCCAACGCGTCCCTGGACTCGCTCCGATCGAACCACACGGGCGGCGGCGGCGCGTCGGCGTCGACGGCTATTCTCACCGCCATGACCTCGCTGCCTCTGACAACCACTGTGTCATCCTCCGACGATGGTGGCGGTGTCGGCAGTGGTCGCACGACGCCAACGTCGACGGCATCATCGCGACCCGCGATAGGCCCGCCTGAGTTTAAAGCGCGGGTACAGCGCACCGACTCGCGCCGGGCCATGTCGTTTGTGGACGGGTCGATTCTGGGCGAGCCGGCAGCGGCAACCACCTCGTCGTCGTCAGTGGTGGCCGAGGGCGTGTCGGCTGCCGCCACTACCAACAAGGACGCGAGTCGGTGGCGACGCGTCCGGCAGAGGTTGTCGGCCGCTTGGCGTGAAGAGTGATCTATCTAATAAAACGAAGAGGGACAATTGGCGCATCGGTAAAAGGTTTTTCTTGAACTCGACCTCCATTCCTCAAACTCGACCCTCTTGCTCAAACTCGCAATGAAATTTGAGAAGAACCGACTTTTTTAAATATTAAAATGATCGTCGAAGGGACGCGACCAAGAGTTGTTCTTGGGAAAGTTTGATACGGCCACGCCCTGGTGCTCGAGATGGTCGAGAACACCGGCGGGTTTGTCGCTTTTTTTTTTGCAGTGTTTCGCAACTCTCATTTGCGACCGCACTGCACTCCACCCGCATCCCATTTATTTCAATACTCAACTGCTGCGATTTTGCTTGCCCGCAGCTCGATCGTCCATTATGTCTTGGATAGCTCGCAGAATATATTTATAAAAAATCATGCCGATTCAAATCAACATGGATCTGATGTTGTAATCATCGAACATCTGGAAGGTGTGCTGCTCGGCGGTGTGGTTGAATGCGAACCGCGTTCCTGAAAAGGGCGGCGGAATGTCGAGCTTGGGACGCTTGGCGAGCAGCTCGCTGCCGTCGTCGATCGCTTCCACGGGCTCGTACACATTGACTATGTGGGCGGCCGTGACCAGGGACATGATCGGAATGACCTTGAACAAACCTGGGCGATCGTGCGCGAATAACGCCAGTTGGCCGAGCGTCTTGCCGAGCAGCACTCGTCTGAGCGGCCGAATGAAAGGAAGCCGACCTCGGTCTTGTCGGCCGCAACGGCGTGGATACACGCGTGCAAAAAGCCTGCGCGGAGCACCTCGACGCCGTTATCCAGCGCTTCTCGATACACCAGCCCGTCTGCGCGCGTCGCGAAATCGACCATCGGCGTCGAGCAGTTCTTTGGGTAGTCGGCTGTAATGTGTTGTTGCACTGGTTCAAATTCAAATGGGGACGAAATAGTCAACTTGACGCGCTTGGACAAACTGATCGCGACGAAATCGTAGCCAGTGTTCTCGAGCAGGGCGGGGAGCGAGTTGTGCAATTGCGCTGTTTCGGCGAGAGTGACTTCTTGGCGCTTTTCAAACATGGCCAGCGTGAGCTGGAACGTCGTGTCCGCCGAGCGATACGCTGGCTCCTCGAAAAGCGCTTGGACGGGCGCATACTCCCGCTGGGTCCGCGTCGTGTACGTTGGAATCGCCACTCCGTCGTCCCTGGTAGGCGATACCTGAGCAACGCAGTTGCGAAGCTGGCTACGGATCGCGGTGCGAACCATTTGGACCTCGAGAATCTCTTTTGCGATCGTCCCTGGCTGCGAGCTCGTGTTCTTTGCAGCGGGCTTGACCGAGACCGAGTGCTCGTGCTCGCCACGCTGCGTGGACTGGAATGCGATGGGGCCAAACTGCTCGACGAGTGGACGGTAGTGCGAGAGCATGTGGAATTTCACCTTGCTTTCGTCTTTCATCTTGAGCCCCATGTGCAGTTCGTTGTACGCTTTCATAAATTCGCGCAGAGCGGTGTCGGCGGCGTTGAGCGTGGCTGTTGTTGGGAACCGAGCCGAGATCCGCTTGTAGAACAGCACGAACGACTTGACCATGGTCAGCCCGAGCTTGGCGTGGAGGATTTGCACCGAGTCGTAGTCTGGATTGATGGCAATGGCGACTACCGCAGGGAGCATCGTACTAAGGAGGCCAGCGAGCTCGTACGCCTTAACCTTGATCGCTTCATATGGAGAATCCTTGCGGCGCGACCAGGCATGGTATAGGGTCGCCCCGGCGCCGGTCCTGTGCAAAAACTCCCCCTTGGCCTTTTTCTTGCATGTTGCGAGGCTCGACTTGTTGACCAGCTCGATTGGCATATTTGCCAGCCCGACCATGATTGGGTGCATCGACTGCTTGTCCGAAATCTGCGTCTTGTCGGAGTACATCATCAGCGGCAGCAGAATTGCGTCATGGCCACGGTGAGCAGATAGGCGCGAGCGCGAGCGACGGCCGCCCGGTAACGTGGTCTCGGGGTTACGGAGCTCATCGCCCAGCCTGCGAGTCGCGTCGATGGCGGCGTCGGACGCCATTGGATCGATATACGCGCGCATGCCATTTGGAGCACGCGTGTCGCGGCCGATACATCATCCGCGACGCAATCGTGGGATTGGCGACCCAGGACTTGATGACAGAAACGAGATCGAGGTACACGAACTTCTGCTGCGGGTACTCGATGGGTTTCGCGGCGTTGCCGGCATAATGGGGGAGCACTTGGACTTGGAAAATCTCGCGAGTGAAACGCGATCGCTTGATCAGCTTGAGCGCCTTGGGAACTCGCGACTGGAACTTGTCTTTGGTTCACTGTCGCGAGTCAGTTGTTTGGCAAGCATATATATTCTCTAAATCCTTCCACGGACCGCAGTGCTCCTCCAGCAGTCGTCACAGCGCCAGCAGGCTCGGAAACGGTTTCGTGACGACGTGCCCACCGAAAACAACAGTGCCTCGGAGCGCTCGGAGGCTACAGGCGCGCCGTCTCCCACGCGCAAGCGTTCTCGTGAAACGAGCCCTCCAGCGGAACCGGACGCCTCGGACGACCAGAGCACCGAAGTTGCTCCCCCGCCGAAGAGAAATAGGCGCAACAAGGAGGAGATGAAAGACGCGCACAGACTGGCGAAGAAGGCGACTGCAGCCAACCAAGCCGACGCGGAGAAGC
>MU624552.1:6917-64306 GCA_025349905.2 Blastocladiella britannica
TTTTTGACATTATTTGGGTAGGGACCGGCGACGAGCACATTGCTATCATGGAGGCACTGCGCGGGGTGCCCAACAAGTCGGCGGTGATTGTGACCACGCCTCAGGTGCCATCTCACGTTTTTTTTGTAAGGACAAAATGGTATTCACACCTCGTTCCATTTACATATCATATTAGGCAGTCGCGATTGCCGACGTGCGCAAGGAAATCTCTTTCTGCGCCAAAGTGAAGCTTCCGATCCTCGGCATCGTCGAAAACATGAGCGGGTTCCGGTGTCCGCACTGTGCGGTATTGTTTTCCTTTCTACAAATTTTCAAAAAGACCGCACTGATATGTATGTTTAATAAAAAGGACTGCACCGATATCTTTTCCAGTGGTGGCGGCCAACGGCTCGCAGCTGAATTCAAGCTGCCGTTTTTAGGCGCCCTTCCGATCGATCCGGCATTTGCGCAGCTAGTGGACTCTCCACCTCAGGATGAAAAGGAGCAGCTCGTCGACGTGTACCGCGCAACGAGCATGGCGCGCGATTTTGACGCTATTTCACAGAAGGTGGTGGATGGATTGGCGGCCTTAAGTATTTGAATTGGAATGCGCTTCACATGAAATGCGTTTTTGTTCTCGTTCCTGTCTTCTGTTTGCTTTAGTTTTGTGTCATCGTTACTGTGCCGTGGACGCGTTACAGAGCTGGCTGGACTACAGCAGTCATAGTTTACCACTGCTGTACTCCCCCGTGCTCGCTGAAATTGCCGAACAAGTATCTTCGTCCCGTCCTCGACTGGTGGATCAAGTCGGGGTTGCCGCTGAAATGTCACTCGGGAGCTATTGGATCGGCGCCGAGATCAAGTTGCGCGATCGCGCGCTCCGGATCCACAACTGAACGTTGTGGCCAGGTTGCACCCGATCGACCGCATGTCGCACCCAAGTATCTTGGAGTGGTGGGAGACCAAGCTGTTTCCGCTGGCGGGCACGCACCGGGAGGTGTTTGTTGATTTGCGCGATCAGAAAGCCGGCGGGCGTTCGCGGCGGGTTGGGAACGCCCAGCCGTCGTGGTTTGCCGTTGAATGTGAATGAATATAGTAAAAACGATTTTATAAAGGCGAATAACAAGTCAACAGCTTCGAGTACTCTCACAAGAGCGCGTCCGTCGCCGCAGCCGCGTCGTGGTCGTGACGAGGTCCAAGTGTGGGCGACGTGGGCGAAATGGGCAGTGGCACATGCATCGCTGCGGCCGTGACCCCAGGAGTCGACATACCAGCAGCAGCCGCCGCCATCCGCGCCTCGTGGGCCTCGAGCGCAATCGAGTGCAGCTTAGCCGACGTTGCGGGTCCCGTGTTCCCGACCAGCGACGCAAAGTGGCCGCCGGGGATCTGCAGCAAGTTGTGCGGCGAGTCAAACTCCATCAACC
The DNA here is from genome assembly GCA_025349905.2 of Blastocladiella britannica. Classification (NCBI taxonomy): domain Eukaryota; kingdom Fungi; phylum Blastocladiomycota; class Blastocladiomycetes; order Blastocladiales; family Blastocladiaceae; genus Blastocladiella; species Blastocladiella britannica. Next base: position 8,321 of record MU624552.1, read on the forward strand.
GCCCGCCCTCCATGACGATCACGCGGTCCGACTCGATGATGGTGTTGAGACGGTGGGCAATGGTGAGCACCGTCAAGTGCGCAAAGTTCTCCTTGATCGCGGTCTGAATGAGCGCGTCGGTTTGCATGTCGATAGCGGCGGTGGCTTCGTCCAGGACCAGGATCTTGGTCTTGGACAGGATCGCGCGCGAAATGCACAGGCACTGGCGGGCGCCGACCGAAAAGTTCTTGCCGTTTTCGACCACGGGGCTCTCGAGCCGCTGCGGCATGCTCCAAATGCGGTCCTTGAGGTGCACGGCCTCGAGCGCGTGCCAGATCTCGTCGTCAGTGGACTTGTTGAACGGGTCCAGGTTGGACCGGATCGTGCCCAGGAACATGATGGGTTCCTGCGGAATGATCGCAATCGTCTCGCGCAGCTTGCGCAGCCCAATCTTGGACACGTCCACGCCGTCAATGGTGACTTTGCCGTTGCACGCCTCGACAATGCGCAGCAGCGACACCAGCAGCGTCGACTTGCCCGACCCGGTGCGCCCAACAATCCCAATCTTTTCCTGCGGGCGGATATCCAGCGTCACGTTCTTGAGCACGGCCACGCCAAACTCCTGGTACTTGAGCACAATGTCGTCAAACTTGACCACGCCGTGCTCGGGCCATGATGCCGGCGGCTCGGTCTCGGGCACCTCGTCGGGCGCCTCCTGGGCCACCGACGAGTAAAAGTCCATGATTCCGACCGACGCCATTTGCGACTGCACCTCGCCAATCATCCGAATCGACCACTGCAGGAACACGAGGATCTGGAGCGCGTTGGACATGGCCAGACCGCCCGTCGAACTACGGGCCTTGGCGGTGCCACCCAACTCGTCTTGGAACAGCACCATGAACAGGGCCGTCACGTAAATCACCACCGATGTGATCAAGTCCATGTACAGTGCGGTCCACGACTTGATGAGCGAGAGACCCAGGAACTGCTCGTGGTTGGCGTCCAGCTTGTCCATGTTGAGCCCGTCAAACCGCGATTCGGCGCGGTACGCGCGAATCGAAAACAGGCCCTCCAATGTGACGGCCAAGTGCGAGAAAATCGGCGGCTTGGTCGCGGCCTCGGCCGCCTTGACGGCGTTCTCGGCCGGCGTGACCCAGTAAATGGCCAGCCCGGCAACGCACAACATAAACAGGGCCGGGGCCCAGTTCCAAGGGACAATGATCATGATCAGAATCAGCGCGCCCATTGTCAGCGGCACGTACTGCAGCGCCTGCATCGCCGAGTCGGGCATGGTCTCGTCAATGTTGAACTGGTGCTTGCTGAACGCCGACAAGATACGGCCGAGCGGGGTGGTATCGTAGAACGACATGGGTGCCTTTTTAATTATTGGATGTTAATGAATATCATGTCGTAGTAAAAAGAAAAAAAAAAGAGAAAAGGTACCCGCAGAATACGATCAAACATGGAGTTGTGGAGCTCCTCGGCCTTGGCCGACGCCTCGCGCGCGAAGAGCAGACCGCGGGTCAAGACACCAATGGTAAAGAGCAATGCAAACCCACCGTACGTGCCCATGTACACGGGATCCACCGCATCCTCGGCCAGGTTGAGCGAGTTGGGAATCCACAGCTTGAGCCAGTAATCGGATCCAATGCGGACGCCGTGCACCAAGAAGAAGAAGATGCAAGTAAAGATGGTCCACTCAACGCCGTTGCCCGCCGTCGCGTACGAAACGTAGTCGAGGAACCCGCGCGACTCGACCGACTTGTCCTCGCCGACGAGCTGGCCCTTCTTGCGCTGCTCGCGCACGGCACTGTCCTCGTCATCCTCGTCGTCCGAGCTGTCCCCGTCCGCGGCCTTGAGATCCTTCTCGGCCTGGAGCGCCGCGGCATCAAAGTCCTTGACCGAGTGAATGGTGGCCTGGTTGCGCTGAATCACCTCCGACAGATCGTGCGACGTGGCATTGCCGCCGCGAACCACCGACAGCTGGTTGCGTTCAATCATGGACTGGATCGTGGCCTCGTTGATCTGAATGTTCTTGTGCGAGCGCATCGTCATCTGGTTGAGCTCAATCGCGGCCCCACCCATCGCGGCAGCAGCCGCACCACCGGCCTTATCGGCAGTGGGTGACATGGTGACCGGAACCGAGTTGCCGACCATGGGCTCGAGCGGCATCGCCTCGACATCGTCGTCGCCGTCCTCGCCCGCCGCCACGTGGCTGTTGATGAGATCGGCAAAGTCCGCGTGCTTGGACATCAGCTCGTCGTAGGTACCGTACTTGGCAATCTTGCCGTCCTTGATCTGAATCACCTTGTCCACCTGGGGCAGGTACTGCAGCTGGTGCGTCACAAAAATGATGGTCTTGCCCTTGAGGTGACCCTTGATGCATTCTTCGAAAATGTGGCGACCGACTGCTTGGTCGACGGCCGAAAGCGGGTCATCAAGCAGCACAATGTCCTTGTCCGCGTACACTTTTATTTTTATTTTTGAGTTAGTTGTTGTTGGATAAATATAAAAAAAAAAAAAAAAGAAGACATACCAGCACGAGCAAGACTGGTGCGCTGACGCTGACCGCCGGACAAGTTGGCCCCGCGCTCGGCAATTTCCGTGTACTCGGCGGCGGCCAGAAGCGTCAAGTCGCGCTGGAGCGCGCACACGCGAATGGTCTCGTCAAACTTGCCCTGCTCGTAATCGGATCCGAACGTGATGTTGTCGCGAAGCGTAAAGTTGAGCAGCCACGCCTCCTGTGGGACATAACTGGTCGATCCGAACAACGCCGCCTCGCCCTTGCGCTTGGACATTTGGCCCAGGAGCGCGGCAATAAACGACGATTTGCCAGCGCCCACGCTGCCAATGACGGCCAGAATCTCGCCCTTCTTGACCGACAGCGTAATGTCCTGCAGCGTGCTGTGGTCGTCGCCGTCCCACGCAAACGACGCGTTCTTGAGCTCAACCATGGTATCGTCCTTGGGCGCCAGTGTCGGCATCGCCTCGACTTCGGGCAGCCGCATAAACGTGGTCAGGCGGTCCAGCGAGACTGTGGCGCCCGAGAACGACTTGACAGCTTGCGGGGTCATGAGCAGCGGGTACCGCAGCGTGTTGAACACCGACAGAATCGTGAACGAGACCGTGGACGTGAGCACGTTCCCGGTCTTTTTGAACGTCACGAGCCCGACAATGGCCACAATGACGGGGGTCGCAAACACAAACGCAAAGTTGAACGCCTTGATGACCAGGGCTTTGCGGATCAGCTCCATCTCGCGCTTGCGCACCAAACCGACCTTGTTGGTAAACTCGCGCTCCCACGTGTAGAACTTGACGAGCTTGATGGCCGTCAGCAGCTCCGACATGATGTGCACGCGGCGCGCCGTCACTTCCGTGTTCTCGCGCTGCACTTCGGACGTGATCTTGCCGAGGTACACTTGCACGGGCATGAGCAGCAGAATAATGCCCAGCGTGGTGAACGCCGAGAGCCCGAGCTCGTAGAACGCGAGAATGATGATGAGCGTGGTCTCGAGCACCGAAGTCCACAGGAAGTGGAAGTTGAGCACCGCGTCCTGGACACGGGCCACGTCGGTAGAGACAATGTTGATGACCTCACCGGCGCCGCCTTTCACGCGCGCCAGCTTGAGCGACTTGCGGTAGATCAGCACCGTCAGCGCCGACTTGATGCGCACGCCCTCCTTGGCGCACTCGCCGTACAACTGGTGGATCGAGATGGATGCCGCAAGACACGCCAGCAGCTGCGCCATCGCCCACAGGTGGCCCGTCTGCGTCGACTGGCTCTTTTCCAAGAAAATGACAAACTGCTTCAGGAAGTACCAGGCACCTAGTCATCCATGGACCTTGCTGTGAGACCCCTTGTTTCACACTTCTGCAAAAAAAAAAATAACGCACTGAGCCAGGTAAACACGCCCCACAGGATCTTCCACAGGCCAATCATCCCGTAGTGGGTCATGTACGCGCTCTTCAGGGCGTTGAGCACCACCGCGTTGGCAAGTCCCTTTTCTTTCACCTCGGCCTGCCACGCGTCGTCGAGAAGGCGGCCGTTGGTGCGTGCAGTGAGGTTTTCGGGCAGGCGGAGCTTGAGCCGACGCACGCCTTTACGCGCATGGTGGATCAGACGGAACGTCCACAGGTACAGCCAGTTGGAGAGAAAAAACGAGGATCCAACATCTACGGTCGTGCGCTGGCGGCGCGGGTTCAGCTGCTTGTGCTTGCCGATGGGGGCCGACATGGTTTCTTCTGAAATGGAGTGTTGGATCGGGATGGACGCGTTATTACTGACCGATCTGGCTCTGCAAGAAAAAAAAAAACACGTACAAAGTTGAGGCGAGCGCGCCTGAAAGGAAATACAAAAAATAAAAATGGGGCACAAGTCTTCAATCGGAAAAGGAATAGGTGGGCCGATGCGAGCAGAAGGTGACGTTTAATACAAGTGCCACCGTGAACCGCAGAAGAAAAGCACGAGCGAGACACCGAGGATGGGAACGACGAAATTATATGAAAATAATGTGTCAGTTATCGTTACGAAAGACAGATATTGTCGACAAGGGTAATTGAATAATATAAACGCGAAAATATTATGCAGCACACCTGTCGCAACCAATCTGGAAAGGGATGTTCACAGAACAGATCAAGTGTCGCCCAACTTATATGCAAAGAGAGCTGTAGAATATTCCGGGACGACGGTGCAAGACAGGCAGGTTGTTGTGGCTCCACAATTTCCAAGAATGGAAGAAAAACACGTTTTCAAAAATACTCTGCGGCCGGGAAGATTAAGAAACAATTGGTTAATACATAAAATACATGCGGGTATCGTGCAGGCGCCGCCTCTATTTTATGAATAAATAAGGGCGCCCCGAGTGGATCCAAGGGCCGATCCAACACAATGACCTCAATTTTAGTTGCCCACATGCGACTGAGTCGGAGCCCGTGGAGCCACCGAGTACCGCGAGTCCGAGTGCCAGGACATGACCGATGGCGATGTCGGAGGCTCCTGGTACCGCGACTGGGAGCCGTACTGCACATTCAGCTGCGAGCCCCGCGACTGGGAGGGGTACTGCTGCGAGGGCACGCGAATCGACAAGCTATACTGCGACGCCGGATGCTGCTGCTGCTGCTGTTGCTGTTGTGGCTGTTGTGTGCTGTACTGGGACGACGGACCGCGGACCGACATGCTGTACACGTCTGGTTGCTGCGGATACTGATGCTGCGACTGGTCCGAGTACCGCAGCGACGCGACCTGCTGCTGCAACTGCTGCTGCTGAATGCTGATGCCGGTGTACGTTGGCCGTGGAGCCGATCCGTAGTGCGTGGGCATGGGCTTTTCGAGCGCCGAGCCTTGCTGCAGCCGGAGATCGCCAAACGACGGCACGCTGTCCTTGGACTCGTGCGTGCGGCCGCGGACAATGTTGATGATCGTATACCACACGTACATGGTGCACAGGCCATACAGACGGGCGATGATGCCGCCGATCGATCCTCCCCACTGCGTAAATTTTTCATAGTAAGAAGCAAGAGTCATAGAAAAAATGTGAAAGAATGAAAACGCACATAAGTCGAGCCCGGCGGCTCGGGCGAGTGCAGAAAGCTCTGGCTTCCGACATAAGCAAACAGTGCGCCGCCAGCGCAGAGGCCCATGAAGCACAGGGCAGTGATCACGCGCGCAATGCTGCTACGCAGGTCCTTGTACTTGGACCCGATCTGCCGCTGGATCCGCATCACGATCGCAAACGTCGCGATCATGATGGACATGTCGATAAACAGGGTCTATTCCATTCCATGTCAGAAATCATTTCAAGGAAGAAAAAATGGAGACAAACCCAGATAAAGACGGCCGAAAGCGCATAGACACATCGCTGATCGTGGTGCGGCCATGGAAGTTGCGCGTAATTGACACCCATGAAGGCTCCAACTGCCAGTGCCAGGCCGTAGTTGACAAACAGGAGCGCATTCCGCAGGTTGACCGAGTACCAAGCCGCAAACGTCGTCTCGCTAAAGACGTGGAATCGAAAGAGAGACAGTCCTATTCAAAATGGAAGCGTGAGGCCTTGGATTCTCAAAATGTGAGATTATACAAACCAGCGAGCTGTGTGGATACAACCAGGTAACTCACGCCGCGGATCATCTCCCAGATAAATGCAACGCTCTTATCGTCGGCCTTGGCCGGCATGGGCGTGATGGCCACCGCCACGAAATAGTAAATGTCATTGGCGAGCAGGCCCAGCGACAGCGAAACGATGCCCAAGTTGAATCCGGACTTTTTACGGGCCCATGATGCCACCGACCACATGAAGATGACCAGAGAGAGTAGCAGCGATGCGGCCATCATGCCCAGAATCGTGGTGGTGGTGATGTGCGCATTGGTTTCGATGAACGGCAAGTACCACCAGGTAGTTGGCGGGTTATCTTGCGTAAAGGCCGACATGTCTGTATATTATTTCTATATTATCGAGCGAGTGCCAATTGGGAGAGGGCTTTCCTTGGGGACGCAGCGGCGGCGTTCTTTACTTGCAAAGGCCGCCCTGAAAAAAGTACATGCTTGCAAACTTGAAACGGCCGGTGGCAGTGGGTCCTTAAAATATCGCTAGATCGTGGTCACGCCGAAAAAAGTTTAATTGGAATTACAAAATGATTACAAGGCCGGGGCCATGGCCGCCCTCCTTGGTGTTGGCCGGATCACGGTTGGAGTGCCTTGTATTTGTGCAGTTCTTGGCCTTGGTGTCGCTTGTGCTTGTGCTTGTGCTTGTGCTTGGGTAGTTCTTGGTGCAAACAAGTGCGCGAATGGTGGTGCCTCGGGAAGGAGGGGCAAGTAGACAAAGCCGCTCTTGCCGTCGGGGTACGGCATGTACACGATGCCAGTGCTGGTGGCAGGGTCGGGAGTTCCTGCGCGGATCGGGGCCATGGTAGAAAAGATAGCTGTGGTGGTTGTGGTTGTCGTTGGTCTTGGGTAGCTGAGCATGCAACTGTGCGTGTATTATGCAATTGTGTATGATATACTTTTGGCAGATGGGTAGGATGCAGGCCGAGTATTTGAAGCAAATGCACGCATTGATTTCGGGGTGACTCGAACTCTCACGGATGACTCGAAGAAAAATGACTCGCAAAAAAAAAAAAATTTATTGTATTCGTCACACCACAACGCCCTGATCCTCCCGAACCACGGCGTCAGCGCACTCGACAAGCTCAGCGATCAATCGGTCCAAGTGCTCCAGCTCGACCGTCGGCGCGTTCATAGGCACGCGGAAGAACGCGGGCCGCGGGAACGGCTCCGGCAGCGGTGCGTAGTCAATCATGGCGATTCCGCGCGCCAGCATACGCGCGCGGGTGCGTGCAGTCACGTCCGCGACGGCCGCACACGTATCCGGGTCTCCCGCCTCGACCGCGGCCCGCCATGCCGCCCGTGACCCAGCGCGCGCCTCGACGGCCGGCGACACGTACCAGAAACATACGTTCGCGCCGACCTCACGGTCACCGGACGGCATTGACAGTGGGAACACCAGTTCGAGCCGCGGGTGCGCTTCCACGCGGTCGCGCAGCGTGCGCGACATGGCGAACGCGCGGTCCACGCGGGCCGCGTACGCGCGTGTTCCCGTGGCCTTCCACGACAAGTATAGCTTGATGCCGTCGGCGCGCCGCCCGCACCCGATCCCGAGGTTGCCCAGATCGTACGGGTCCAGCGGCGACGATGGGTGTGTGGCCGCGAGTGCTTGTGCGGCTGACTCGGTGTCATCGTCTGAGTCGTCGCCAAATGAAAGTGGCGGATGCGCGGGTCGCGGGGACGCGGCCTTGGAGGCGGGCGGGGTGGCATGGTACAGGTACGACGCGCGCGACGAGTTGGCCGAGGCCATGGTTGCTGGTGGGTGAGCGACGAGCAGGCATGAGCATTGCAGTGGGACGCCGAGCATCTTGTGTGGGTTGACGACAAACGAGTCGGACTTTTTTTATGCCGTTCAGTTTCTGAAGTGTTTCACAAAAATTAGGAAAGCGTACCAACTCGAGGCCATCCAAAAGTGTCCGGTGCACGTCGCTGAACAGAACCGAGCCTCCCCAGGAGCCGTCGACGTGCAGCCACAGGTTGTGTCGCTTGGTGATTTCGGCAATCGGGCGGATTGGATCGTAAGCGCACTGCCAAATCGCAACGTTGGTTAGTCAAACTAACACGAAGAGTAAGTTGAAAGGCGTACCAAAACAGTGGTGCCGGCGGTAGCATTGACGAAAAAGGGCAAGAATCCGCTCTCCTTGGCGGCGAGGATTTGGCGCTCTGTGTTTTCTTTGATGTGAGACTTCAATTGACCAAAAAAAAATAAAAGGTACAAAAACAACAAACCAAGATCGGATGGAATCATGACACCATTTGGCGTGGTGGCAACGCGAAAGACGGAATTAGTTCCAAGCCCGACCACCATGGCGCTCTTTTCAATCGAAAAGTGGGTATGTGCCGAAGTGAACACGGCAAGAGGTGGCAAGGCCGCGAGTCCTTCCTATATCATTTTTTTGAATGAGGTGATGCTATAAGTAAAGAATGAAACACACAAACCGTCTTTGCCCGAGGCACCTTCACGTTGCGTGCCGTGACCATCGCGATCAAGTTGGACATGGACCCGCCGGGCGACATGATCCCGGACCCGCCACGCACCGGGTACCCGATCATTCGCCGCAGTTCGGCCAGACATGCAAGCTCCATCAGCGTGCCGACGGGCGACGCCACATGCACGTGCGTGTTGACGTTGAGCGCGCCCGTCAGGAGCTCGGCGGCAACTCCAATCGGCGTGACGCCCGTGTACAGTTTGTCGAGAAAGAGCGGGTGGCCCGTGCGCACGCTGAATTGTACCTGGTTAGTCAGCCTCACATCTCCATCAACAAAAATAACGGGAATACCTGTACTCGAGCGTGTGCTCAAACAGCCTCATCACGTCGTCGAATCCCGCGGGTTCGCCCCCGTCGCGGTCAAACGCGCCAATGCTCTCGCCCGGGGCAGCAGAGGGCCGCATATCCAGTAGCTCGGCCAGCATGGCAGGGTCAGTGGGCCGGACGACGCGCGTCTCTGGCTGGTGGTTCTCGTGCACGTACTGCACGAGCATGGGCATCAGCGTGCCCAGCAGACGGTGCAGCTCCAGTGCCTGGGGCGCGAGTGGGCCGGGATGTGATGACGACGACGACGCGTCGGTGCCAGTGCCAGTGGCGGCCGCGAGTTTGGCGGCGGCGTCGGGTGAAGGGACGGGAGTCGGCAGCATTATTAACCAAAGTGTTGTTGAGTATGCCAATGCAATGGTTGATTTTTTACAAATAATTTTAAATTCCAATACGCGAAATGCAAATGAATGCGGCGTCGAAGGAGGACGAGGGCGAGCGGTTGGTTTCTATATGAATATTTTTTGACTGTCGGAAGAGCTGCAGCAAAATTGCCGAGATGAAGCATGCACTTGGACAAAAAAAAATGGTGATGGCAACAAAAATGATCTTCCGCTACCAGCACGACTGACTGGGTCCCCCCGCTCTCACATCAAGTCGTCGAAGGAGCGGGGGATTGGGGGATCGTGCCCAGTGTGATTGCCGTACCTGCTGGTCCTTTCTCCCTCTCTCTTTTGCATTTCCCCTTTGAATCACGGAGCTGCTCTTGTTTTTTTTATCCGATCCATTGAAATGAGTCGAATCGCAAAAGATCTTCTCTTTCACTTCACGAAACCAAAACATAGAATAATTCAATAAAAGAATGGGCATTATCAAGGCACCCACCACGCCCGTCGCCGCGACGCACTTTTTGTTTGACATGGACGGGCTTTTGCTGGTACGCGTCTCTTTGGTTTTTTGTATTTGAAAAAAAAAATTGAAAATCAAACTAAAAAGCGGTGGCACTGCAGAACACGGACGACCAGTACACGGTGGCCGCCAACCAGATTCTCGCGCCGTTTGGTAAAACCTACGATCTGGAGCTGAAAGTGAGGATCATGGGCCGACGCGAAGACGGTACTTTTGACTTTTATGTGGATGTACATGTACTTCCCATTTTAACGGATCAAAAATGCAACAGAGGCGGTCGCGATGCTCGTACGCGAACTCAATATCCCCTTGACCGTTGAAGATTACCTGGCTCAGCGACGTGCGATCCTCGCAAAGCTCTTTCCCCTGTGCACTCCATTGCCTGGCGTGCAGCGCTTTGGTTCGTTCTTCCATTAACTCCATGAAAACAAACGAGACTAATGATAAATGAATAGTCTCACATCTGCATGCGCACCAGCAGCCCATGGCCATTGCCACCAGCTCGCACCACGATCTTTTTCTGATCAAGTCCACCCCGCACCCGGCGCTCTTTTCAATGTTTGGCGACCACATTGTGACCGGCGATCACGCGCAGGTGACGCGCGGTAAGCCCGCTGCCGACATTTACCTGGTAGCGCACGCAAAGCTTGGGCGCGGTACCCACGAGCGTGCGACCGCCATTGTCTTTGAGGATGCCATGTCGGGCGTGCAGGCGGGGCTGGCGGCCGGGATGCAGGTGGTGTGGATCCGCGACCGCAAGCTGCCCGTGACGCCCGAGATGCGTGCAGTGGAAGAGCAGTGCTTTGCGGTGGTCGAGTCCATGGAGGAGGTGGATCCTCAGTGGTTGGGACTTAGTTCTTATTCAAACTGAATGAATATATTCAAGCACTGCTGGACCGGTCCTTGGTAGGGGGAGTGCAATTGCCGCGGTGCTGGATCTTTTCGATCGTCTCTTGCTGGAGCACGGCGATCGGCGTGTCCTCGGAGACGTTGCGCTCGGCGGCCACGTTCTGGACTTCAGCAAGTGAATAAAAAATCGCCAAGCCAAGAAATAAAAGTAAAAGTACGTGCCGCCTCACTCTCGCTGGCCAGCACCTCGCTCCACTCTTGGCCGGGCTTGTAGTCGGGCTGGGTCTCCTTGGCGGCGGTATACGGTGTGGCCGGGAGGGTGACGTAGGTACGGCGCACGGCCGTGCGGAGCATAATCAGAGGGCGTTGTCCACGGAGCATCATATTTTGATTGATTTCTTCTGTCAGTTGCAAGACGAAGAGTCAAGGAGACAGAGAAGAGAGCAGAGTGGAGAGGGGTTAAGTGCGGATCTTGGTTGTGAGAAGAGCTGATGGGAATGCGCCGCCTGGAATTACTCTCTCTTTCCCGTTTGGGAGTTAACGTTGCACTCTTTCGAGAATTTAAATTCACTGGCAATGGCCACCGCGCCATTTCCCGCTCTTTCACCACTTACAACAACGATAACGACGAAAACGGCACTGTCGTCCTCAGCGGCGCACTTGGTCACGCAGACACTGAGAGCAAAAACGACTATCAAGGCAAATCCAAGAATGGCGGTCGTCCCAACCGCTACCTCCAACCTGGCCCTGGCCGCGTCGACGCTCACGTCCACGCTGGCACTGGCACGCACCGCTCTGGACGCGCTGACCGCCGACGACACGCTCGTGGACCGCGCGGGCCTGTACGTGCCCCTCACACTCCGGTCCCTCGATGCGCTGGACGCACTGGCCGCCAACTTTTGCGACCAGTGCGAGGTGCTGGCGGCGGTGGCGGACGAGCTCGAGTCCACGTCCACTACCACTGCCTTTGCGGCTGAGGCTTCAGAAGCGGACACTGAGGACGCCTCACTGCGCAACAATGCCGATACTGCCACCACGACCGAGGACAGCACGCTCCCGCGGTCAGCGTCGTCCATGTCTGCACAAGAGTCGCTGCTACTCGACTCGGATAACGACGACCACCATGAAGAGGACCGAGACTTGGCGTCGTCGTCGTCGTCGTCGGCTCATGCCACCGCGGACCCTGGCTCCTCTGCCCGCTTGCCGCCCCCGGACTTGGCCCTGACCACGGCCGATCTCTTTTCCGGTGGTAGCTCACTGGCGACGGCGGGTGCCTCTCCTCCTCCTCCGGTGCTGCCGACGCCCGTGTCTGCCACCCCAGTTGGCCAACAGCAGAAGCAGGAGCAGAAGCAGGAGCAGAAGCAGGAGGAGCAGCAGTCTTTGTCCTCGCTTCCGCGCTCGAGCCGCCTGTCCACCGATTCCGAGGCCGAGATTGCATTTGCGGGTGCGCCGACTTTCCTTTTTTTTTTCTTTTCCTTTTGGGTCCTGTCTCACTGAAATGGGAAAGAACCACTAGCCCCCCACTCGCCGCCCGCGTCGCCAGACCCAATGCACCCGCCGCTGCACCAGCTGCAGCAGCAGCACCAACAGTCGTCCTCGTCGCTGTCGACCAATCCCCACCACCGCCAACACGGCGAAACCCCGCGCTCGTCGCTCTCGATCGACCGCATCGTGCCTGCGGCCCTGTTTGCCGACGACTTTGCCACCACCACTACCTCCCCGTCCTCGGTGGTCACAGTGACGGGTCCCTGCCAACTTCAGCGCACCACGTCGCCCATGCCCACATCCGTAACAGCCGCCACAACGGTAAATGGCGACAACTTGCCCCTGATTGGATCCATGGCCGGCCGCCGCGCCTTACCCGCGGGCTCCAACGGATCGGCAGCGGCCGCAGCGAATGCTCGGTACTCCGGCGGGCATCTGTCGTCGGGCTCACAGGCCACCACCAGCGACCGGTACGTGGACGAGGCGCGCGCGGTGGTGGCCGCGTACGCGGCGCCGGTGGCCCGGGCGGCGGTGGCCCGCGCCGAACAAGTGGCTACTGCCCGCGCTACCGCCGCGGTCATGCACGGCGGAAGCGACGACGAAGCGGCCAAGCGCGCCAGTATCACCAGCAGCGTTGGATTCTCTGTTGATGGGACCACACCCTTGCACCAGCATCAGCAACAGCAGCATCAACAGCGCGATACCGTGCCGATCCTCGCGCACCCGCCGCAGCACGTTTCGTCCGCGGAACTGTCGGCGTTCCCACCGCTGCGGCCCACCAGCGCCGCGTCGGGACGCTCCACGGGAGGCACGCCACGGGTCGGGTTTGCGCCCCAAGTGCAGGTCATGACTGCGCCTCCGCCGGCGGCAAAGCACCGCAGTGGGAGCAGCAGCAGTGCCGGCGCCAATAGCGGTGGTGGCCACAGTGGTGGCCGCGGGATCGCCGACGCGTTCCGCAAAATGCTGGCGGCCGCATCCGCCAGTGGGGCCAGTGTGGCGAAGCGCGCGCGTTCGGCGTCGCCTGGAGCGCGTGGTAGGGCGCGGCGTGCGAGCACTGGCGAAATGTCCGGGAATGGTGGTGCCGTGGAGCTCGCGCGCAATATCAGCACGCTGTCGCGCCAGATCCACCTCGCCGAGGCCAACATGCAGCACAATGTGCGTCTGATTGCCGAAATCGGGGACATGCATGCTAGCGCTCCTGCTGGGCTGGGGTACGGTCAGCAGCAACCGCGCTCGCCGCTGGGTCCTATTGGCGAGGGAGAAGCGGCGGCGGCCCAGCGGCCGAACGCGCGCTCCTCGTGGCAGGGGCCTGAACACGTTGCGGTCCCCGCCGACTCGGTGCCGGATCCGGACAGGGCGTTTGGCCCAGCGGCTGCTGCTGCTGCGCCGACTTCGCGCGGACGGCAAGCGTCGGCGCCGGCGATCGCGACGACGACTGGCGGCGGCGGCGGAGGGGCAGCGCGGCGGATGATGCACGACAGTGCGGCCGACATGCCAACGCTGTCGTCGCCCAAATCGGCCATGTCTCTGCCAGGCCCGCTGACGTCTACTGCCACTGCTCAAGCCCCCGCACCATTTGCCATGTTGGCGGCGGTGGCACCGGCAGCAGGCGACTATTCGGGCGGCGGCGACTGGAGTGACTCAGGCCATCGGCGTGCGCAGTCAACGCCACCGCTGGTGGCGGCATTGCCCACCAGTGTGGTGCCCAGCCGGCTCCTGCCGCGGTCGTCCATGGAGCCCATGGCTCCGTTGCCGCCGCTGCCTGGGACAGCCCGATCGCTTGGAGCCACCTCCGCCGGTGGCGGTGGCGGCGGCGGGCTGATACTCGAGTCGGACGGCGAAGAGTCAGACGGCCAGGGCGTAGTGGCAGTCGTCCCGCCCAGTGCGTCCGGCACCATCACGTCGCGGTCGATCTCGCCGTCGTCCTCGGCGCGGTCCACCGCGTCGTCGGCCATGGTCCCCGAACTGTGGCCGCTGGTGGAACTGTCGGCCGACCGCCAAGCAGCCCTGCACGTGCGCGCGTCGACGCTGATCCGGCAAATTGCCCGCGACGCCGTCGGGCTGTACGCGTCCAACGAGCCCGTGGAACGTCGCGCGCACTCGCGCGCGCACCACGCCGCGTACTTGGCGACGCGCGCCGCCCCGACCATTCAGGCCATGCACACCGCGGGCATGCGCGTGGCGCTCGCGCAGCTGGTGCACGCGCTGGCGGTGATGGCCGCCGTCGACTCGGCGAATCCGCGTGACGTCGCCGCGAAAGTGATGTACCCGGCGCCCCCACTCCCGGAAGTGCCGACCGCTGAGGAACTGGCACGCGTGCAGCGGACCTTGTTGTCGTTTGTGGCCGCATTCACCGACAGCAATGCCGCGTCGCTGGGTGGTGGGTCTGGCAGTGGGAGTAGCTCAAGCAACAATGGCGGCACACCGCGTCTCGGTGGATTGGCGGCGGCCGTGTTCCCCCCACGCGTCATGGGCTTCGTCACTGCCGAGTACCCGGATCATCCGGTGGTCGGGCGCATGCTCGACCGCATTGCGGCGATGCTGGTGCTCGCGCGACTCACGGGCCTGGCCATGCTGTACCCGGTGCCCGGCGCTCCCTTTGCGCCGACCGCTATGGTGCGTGCGGTCCCCCGCGGTACGCCGTTGCCGGATCTGACGGCACCCGTGAGTCCTGGTGAGGACAAGGAGGAAGAGGATGCGCGCAGCTTTGATGAGGACGGTAGTAACGGTGCACAGGACCGCGTCAAGATGCTGGTGTTCCCGGGCCTGGTGGACGCGCACGGACGCGTGATTGCCAAGGCGCAGGTGGTGGTCGAGTGATTTTCGTTATACGGTGGCTCGCTCTCGGAATGGGAAAAATACACACGCTCTTTCTATTCAACGACACCAAGTACTCTATCTTGAATAATAAATGGAACCACCACCTGGAGCAGTACCTGCAGTCAGAGGAGACGAAGAAACGACCATTCGACGCGACCCGAACGCATTACTGAAATTGTTCGAGCTACGCAAGTCCCAGGGCAGATACGTGACCGTATGTGCGCCGATGGTCCGGTACTCGAAACTGGCGTTCCGCGAACTGGTGCGCGGGTACGCGGTCGACGTGGCGTACACGCCCATGGTCCTGGCATCGGTGTTTGTCGCGTCGCAGTACGCGCGCGACGCCGAGTTTATCACGCTGCCGACCGACTCGCCCGTGGTCTTGCAATTGGCGGCCAAGAACGCCGACGAGTTTGCGACGGCGGCCATGCTGGCGGCACCGTTTATCGATGGCGTGGACGTCAACGTACGTTCTTATATCTTAACGCGTCCATGGACCTTATAAAAACTGACACCGCGACATGGATAGTGCGGGTGCCCGCAGCGGTGGGCCATCAAAGAACGCATTGGGTCGTACCTGATGCAACGCCCGGACTTGATTGCCGATATGATGTCGACGGTCCGCCGCCGCGCCCCCGAATTGACGCGCACCGTGAAAATCCGCGTCCACGCCAACGTCCGCGAAACCGTGGAACTCGCGCGACAAGCCGAGGCCGCAGGCGCACAACTCATCACGGTGCACGGCCGCACGCGCGCGATGCGGTCCAGCAACACATCCAGCGACCCGCACGCGATCGCCATCGTGAAACAGTCGGTGCAAGTGCCCGTGGTCGCCAACGGGGACGTGTTCACGCTCGCCGACGCCGACACGTTAGCGGCCACCACGGGCGCCGACGGGATCATGGCCGCCCGTGGGTTGCTGGTGAATCCGGCATTGTTTGCTGGGTACGACAAGACGCCCATTGCGGCGGCGCGACGGTACTTGGGCCTTGCGGTGCGGTCGGGAACGCACCCGTTCGTGCTGCACCATCACATTGCGTACATGCTCGAGTCGCACTTGGCCATGTACGAGCGCCGGCGGCTGCAAATGTGCACCAGTGTTGCGGCCCTCACCGAGTGGATGGACGATGTGTTGGGCGAGGAGGAGGACGGGGAGTGATCAATACATTTCCATTCACATGATAACACATTCCTTGTCGTTCTTGCCACCACTCCCAACAGCGCGTGTTGGACCAACTGGCGATGCCAGAGGTGGGCCCGAGACGCGTGTCGGTGGTGGTTGTGGTGCTGCTGAGTCGGGGCGGCGACTTCCCCTGGATCCAGGGGCCGAGGCAGGAGGAACTGCGGCTGCAGTACTCGTACTCGGAGCACGGATCGACTTGGATGAGGAAGCATCGGAGCGCGTTGCTGGCGGTGAAGTTGCCTTGGCCGGTGCGACCGATGGATCGCTGCCTTTTTATTTTGATCTGTTAGAGAAGGGTATAGAGCATTGGAAAAACGTTTGAATACCTCGAAGCCGAGACGATGGCGCACGCGTTCCAATTGCGCGCTCGACTACAGCGATCGCGCCCTGTTCGCTGATCCGCTGCATGTGTTCTTCCGCGAGGAACGAAAGGACTAATTATTTGACAGTGTTAGCATAGGAGCAATACAATACAAGATGATATGCATGAATACCTTCTTCAATACCAGCGCTCGTTTTCACGCTGACGGGGAACAGACGTAAGTCTAGCTCCGCAGCAAGCTCATTGGCTTCCTTCGGGGACACATACGCGCCACTACCGTTGGATCCCGATCCCGAACCCGAAAGACTGGGATCCACGGGCACCTCGTCCACCTTGTTCATGATCAGAGCCATCACTACGCCGTGGGCGGGCAGTCCCGCCGACGCAAGCACCTGGTCCACTTTGCGTTTCCAGTTGGCCACGGCGGCAAAGGATCCGCGATCGGTGACCGAGAACGCAAACACCACTGCATGGGCGCCTGTGTATTTCACCTGTTAGTACTTATCATAAAATGATAAGATATATAATGACATACCATCATAGTACTGCTGGGCAACCCGATCAAACTCTTCCTGGCCGGCGGTATCCCAGAGCATGACCCGCAGCGAGTCTCCAGCACGTGTCTGCACCAGTCGTTCCGCGTAGTCCACGCCCACGGTCTTTTTGTAGGTCGGGTTGAATTCGTTCTTGGTGATGCGGCGGATCAGGGAGGACTTGCCGACGCCGCCGGATCCGACCACCAGCACCTTCAGGGTTTGCTCGAGGTCGGCGCAGTTCATCATTTTCCTTTTGTATCGTTACTTTTTGGGAAAAGAGATGTTGCAATGGGAAATAGGATTTATCAGTCAGTGATGTGTTTTTAATATTGAGTTTTCCCCAATAAACTCCCCGATTGGGCAATCGCGCAGAATAGTGTGTTATCGGAGCACTTCGCCGTTGAGAAAACCAATCCACGGACGCGAGTGCGTCGACAAGGAGCATGTACAAATACCACTAGCCCCCACCCGCGCCCAGCTCTTTGCAAAGTTGTCGATCAAAAGTTTTTTTTGCTTCATTCCCCACCTCCCTCTCAATTCCAACCATGGCCATCAAGAAGATCCACGCCCGCCAGATCTTTGACTCGCGCGGTAACCCGACCGTCGAGGTCGATCTTATCACCGACAAGGGTACCTAACTCTATTAAAACGTCTCGATCAATCCGTTAAACATAAAGTGAATAAATAGGCCTGTTCCGCGCCGCCGTGCCCTCGGGTGCGTCGACGGGTGTTCACGAGGCGCTCGAGCTCCGTGACAACATCAAGGGCGACTACCACGGCAAGGGCGTCAAGACCGCCGTCAAGAACATCAACGACATTATTGGCCCGCACCTTGTGTCGCTGTCGCCTGCTCTGGATGTGACCGATCAGAAGAAGGCCGACGCAGTGCTTCTGGCGCTCGACGGGACTGAGAACAAGTGTACGTTTTTGCCCTTTTTGACGGCACGATCATGCTGTGTCTTGATCGTTGCTGTTCAAAAAAAAAAAAAAAAACCTTAATTGAATCTAACTATAAAATATCATCAATAGCCAAGCTCGGTGCCAACGCCATCCTCGGTGTCTCGCTCGCGATCGCCAAGGCCGGTGCTGCCGAGAAGGTACACGTCATATTTTCCTTGGCCGCATAAACGAAAAACTAACAGCAAAAATGAAAATAAAAAAAGGGCCTGCCCCTCTACGCCCACCTGCACAACCTGGCGTACCCCAACAAGCCCACCACCAAGTACATCTTGCCCGTGCCCGCATTCAATGTGATCAACGGCGGCTCCCACGCCGGCAACAAGCTGGCGATGCAGGAGTTCATGATCCTGCCGACCGGCGCGTCGTCATTCTCGGAAGCGATGAAGATGGGCTCGGAGACGTTCCACCACCTGAAGGCGGTCGTCAAGGCCAAGTACGGTGTGGACGCCACCAACGTCGGCGACGAGGGCGGTTTTGCTCCGGCCATCCAGGACAACAAGGAGGGGCTTGAGCTGCTCAAGGAGGCGATTCACAAGGCCGGGTACGAGGGCAAGATTGTGATTGGCATGGACGTGGCCGCGTCCGAGTTTTACAAGGACGGCAAGTACGACCTGGACTTCAAGAACCCGGCGTCGGACCCGGCCAAGTGGATCACGGGCGCCGAGCTGGCGTCGCTGTACGTGGATTTTGCGACCCACTACCCGATTGTGTCCATCGAGGACCCGTTTGACCAGGACGATTTCGAGTCGTGGACGTCGCTCAACGCACAGCTGCACACCAAGACGCAGATTGTCGGCGACGACTTGACGGTGACCAACCCGAAGCGCATTGCCATGGCCATTGAGAAGAAGGCGTGCTCGGCGCTTTTGCTCAAGGTGAACCAGATCGGCACTGTGACCGAGTCGATTCAGGCCGCACTGGCGTCGATCGCTGACGGGTGGGGCGTCATGGTGTCGCACCGTTCCGGTGAGACCGAGGATACATTCATTGCTGACCTGGTGGTGGGTCTCGGTGCGGGCCAGATCAAGACGGGCGCCCCCTGCCGCTCGGAGCGTCTCGCCAAGTACAACCAGCTGCTGCGTATCGAGGAGGAGCTCGGCGCCAACGCCGTGTACGCCGGCAAGAACTTCCGTCACCCCGGCAAGTTCGAGTAACCAAATATCGTGTGTTTTTTTGTTCATAATGCAGTTTTTCCGGATCGACGTCGACTTCCTTCTTACTCCTTGGGTATAAAGAGCCTGCTCGCTGGACCCTCTCCATCATTGACACTGTCTTGCGCAAAAATAAAATGAACGATACCACGGACCACATTGACTCGTTTGGGCGGTACGGCCCGAAACACGGCGTGTACTTGACCCACGACGAACTGGAATCGGCGCTCCACCACATTGGCCCGCTGGCATCGGTGCGCACGTCGGGCAAAGGCTACAACAACCGGATTTACGTGGTCACCATCAAGAATATGGACGAAGAGTACATTGTCAAGGCGGGCGGGCGGTCCTGGACGCGCGTCAAGACCGAGGCCGAGGTTGCTGGACTTGTGGTTGCCAGTACTGGTTCTGCTGCCGTTCCACGCGTCGTCGCGTGGTCGTCTATGGCCGTTCCGAGAACCGGCACCGACATGCCGTCGCGGCCCGAGTACGTGGCCGTGACCCGCGCTCGTGGCGTATGCGCAGCCGATCTATGGCGCCACTTGTCCCCCACGCACCGCGCCGACGTAGTGCGCCAGCTCGCGCACATTGTGGGCAAAATCAAGTCGGACCCCGCCACTCGCGCGCTCGTGGACGCCGGCACTGTCGGGTGCTTGGGCGTGGCGGGACCGAACCCGACCGCCGCTGCAACGGACGCGCCGCAACTGGCCGATGTGGTCGTGGGCCGCACGGTCGAGCGCGGAGACGGGCCGTGGGTTCCCACCGATACTGATGGTAGTAACAGTGCACGAGCGTACATCCGCGACACGTCGAGTGCGGCGGCAAAGATGTTGGCGGCGACACCCGTGTTGGCGCCGATGCGCGAGGTGCTGGGCGACCGGATCGACCAGTACTTGGCGTCGCTTTCGTCGAATGGCGATGAAGACGCGTGGTGGGCGAGCGTGCCGCTGGACTTGATGCACGGCGACTTGAACTTGCGCAACGTGATGGTGGACATGCCTGGCATCGATTTCTCTGGTATGGCCGACGATCCATTGGCGTTGAAGCAACACCATGACGTTGCAACGACCAAAGAAGGCATCACGGTCACGGCGGTCCTGGACTGGGAATGGGCGGGCGTGTACCCGTGCTGGGACGAGCACATTGCCTCGTACGATTTCCTACACGACGATTCAGCCGCCGAGCTCCTTGGGTTGGACGACGACATTGCGCTCCCAGCATCCGTTTTAGACCAAGTGGCAGGGTATCGCGACACGTTCTTTGGGATTCTCGAGGCCGAGTACGGGTTGCCCACTCCACGCACCGTGCGTGGGTTTGATAGCGGACTGGCCATGGCCAAGGCGCGCGACGCGATTGCGCCGTGGTACATGATGGATCTGGTGGATCCCACTAGTGCGGGGACCGCGGACAAGGTCAAGGCGTGTACCACTGAGCTGGCGATGACACTCACCGAGCTTGGATTTTGACTCAATATATATTTCATATCTCAGCGTCGTGCAACGAATTTGGAGTAGAATTCCTTGGTCTCCTCTGCATATTTATACAATCAGTTTTTCATTGAAATGAAGAAATGGATTAATGAAAGTGCATACGCTCATAGACCTCCTGAATGCACTCGGGCAGCTCTCCCACCACCTCGGCCGGACTGCCTCGCAAGATCGCAAACGACGCCACGACACTGTGAGGTGGTACCACGGTCCCGTCCTCGATCTTGACGCAGTCTTTGATGATGGCGAATCGCCCCTTTTTTCATTTGTTTTTCAGCGTGAGGTGGACTCAAATCGTGAAATGGAGTAAAAACATACAATGACACAATTGCGACCAATTTGGACATGACTACCAATACTGGCGGCCTCGACGATCGAGTCCTCGCCGACATAGACATGGTCGCCGATTTTCATTGGGTAGTAGTTGAATTGGCTGTCCAATAAAATCGAGTTAATACTACATCTAAAGAGTATAGGTAGTGTGGGTACCCTTTAAATGTCTTGTACGGTGGGCGCAGGACGGACCGTGCTGCCAGAATACAGTAGCGGCCAATGGCCACCACTACCGAGGGTCCCGACCCTGCCCGTCGCAAATCGCCGCGAACGACACAGTCGGTTTGCAGAATGGACTGGGGTGTACTTCAATTTTCGTTCCTGTGAGCAGCGAATATAGCATTGTATTTGGATTAGATACCTTGCCGCCCAGTACAATGTTCTGGGTCCCGCAAATGACTGACTTGCGCGACACTTTGTTGCCCGTGTCCTGTGCATGAATTTTTTTTTTTTGTCAATTGTAATTTGCTATAGGGTGGCCAAGGGCAGTGTAGTATAGTATACCGTCTCAATGTACTCGGCCTTGTCATATCGAGTGATTGGCAATTCCATGTTGGGTGTGGATCTGTGGCGTTTACTCTTTAAATTTGAATTTGACAAGACCGAAGAGAGCATTTCGCCTTCATATTTTTCACGCTCGCTCGAACCGGAGGCACACCCATAGACCTGTGTGCACGTTCCAGTGCCCCAGATTAAGTCCATTTTTTTCTATCTTTCCTCCTTCCCCCGCACCTCAACCGATCAATAGAAGTGTGTGAAAAAAAAAAAATTACAGTAAGCGGAATGGATTTATTATTCATTTGAAATTGCGTTATCACCACAACCGATTCCATGACCAGCCAGCGGGGGGGTATCGTTGCGCATTCGCCCTATCTATGTACACACACTGTGATCACCGTTCCACTCACCAGACGCGGCGCAACGGCAGATAGGACTGTGTCGATACTGCTGCTCCAGCAGAGTGTGGGATCGGCAGTTGCACGCGCAGACCGCCACCAAACCCGTGAGAATACCGCGATGCTGGTACTGCTAGTGGCACCGCCAGCTCGAGCAGCGAGGGCAGCGCGTGCTGCCATGATCCAGGCGCCATGGCCGGGGACACGGGCGACATGGCTTGACCGCCATATTTGAACATGCGCGGGGAAAGCGCTGGCGACGACGATGCCGACGATGATGACACCTCCATCTCGGATTGTTCATGTTCATGTTCTTGAGCTTGGTCCTCTGGAGGCGGGGTCGCCAGCAGCAACTGCTTCTCAGACTTGGCGGCGGTGATCGTCGTGGCAATTGCTTGGTTGGGGGAACTCACCGACGAAGCAGCAGCCGCCACCGCCGCCGGGTACGCCGCGGGAACGTCGGGCACTGCGGTCATGCCGTGCACGCCGCGCAAGTGCTCGCGCCAGCAATCGCGCCGGTTGAACGCCTTGTCGCAGTGCTCCACTGGGCAGGAGAAAGGCTTGGCGCCGCCGTGGATCCGCGCGTGCCGGGCAAGGTGCGACGACCGCGAAAACGACTTGTCGCATCCGGCGTGCGCGCATGCAAACCGGCCGATTGGGGGGGTGGTGGTACGGGATGATGGGGATTTGGGCATTTTTTGAAGATTTTGTTGTTGTGTTGGGGAAAGGCAAGTTGGTGCAGGCAAGAGCGGCGGAGGTGAATCCTTTTCGAAACGTTTGAATGAATGTGATGGACAGGAATGCAAGGAAGGCACAGCACGGATAAAAATAAAAAATAAAAGACTGGGATGTGGTGGAATGAGACGAGCGAGAGGGAATGCCAGCTCTATTTGAGCGGCCGGGTCCGAGGAAGATAAACGTTGGTTGGAGTCGGCTGGTCGTTTTTTCGTTGTCTAGTGGTCCATTATGCATTGCATCGGAGTCGGAATAGTATGTTGATATGCTGACGTCAGTTTTTTTTTCACGCTTAGGACCCATCACAGAGCCAATCACGATCGATGATGATGCGAACAAAGCTAACTCCATTCCGAGACTTCCCACGGCACCAATCACCCCAGGTACGGTTCGCCGGCGCGATTGAAGGATAGGAGCGGTGCCATCATAATGCGTGAAAGGAAAGGAAGAAAGGGAAAAGTATAAAATCGCTGCATTGATCCTGGCATGAAAACTAACGGCCTTCATCGCCATCACCATTAGCGGTCGGAGTTGACGGCTCGGCCGCGAGCAATTTGGTCGGACTCGATGCGTCCTCTGCCTCGTTCGCGGCCATGAGCGATGCGCCCTTGCGGTTCACGCTGCCATGACTACCCTTGGTACTTCCCTTGGCGCTCGCGAGCGGTTGCTGCTGTTGAGAAAGATTCTCGCCCGACCGTGCCCCTGCAGCTACCACCGACAGCCCAGCGGCGCTGCGAGAGTGCGCCACCCTGCTCCCAGCTGAGGTCATGACTCCCGGAGGTGGACTTGCCGTCATCCCGTTACCGGCACCACCCGATTTCCCAATAGAGTTGACCGATGCCGACATGTTGGCAATGCTGACCCCAACATTGGCCATGCGGTTAGCGGCACTTTGGAAATTGGCCACCGACTGCGCGAGCATCGAGTGCGACCGCAGGAACTTGCGCAGCATCTTGGATCCGCGCTGCGTCTGCATCACAATGAACCCCATCACTGTCGTCACCGCAAACGCGGTCAGCACGTAGGCCACCGTGATTAGGCTCAGATCATCAAAGTACTATACGTGTCATTTCCACATGTGTGAGTAATACACGCAATCGCAGGAGTGGGTCACGCATCCAACCACAAAAAAAAACATGGAAAAACGCACATTAGAGCGCATCGTGTTGCCCAGAGAAAGCCCGGCGACCAGCAACAGCACGCTCAGCATGTGCAGTGCCAGCCGGTTAGTTGACCAGTCCGGGTACGGGCTCATGGCGTACTGGGTGAGGAACACGCCGTAAAAGAACAGCAAGTAGCTCATGGACCGCACTGCCAGGTTCATGCGCATCACCGACTCGAGCACCGCCAGAATCAGTTTCTGGAACACCACCACCACGTCCCAGAACCACTGGTTCGCATTGTACGAAATGTACATTTCGCGGCCCATTGGGTGGTCGGGATCCTCCTTGAGCTTGGACTGGCCACGGAGCATCACTGCGATTGCGCCGGCGGGCAAGCCGATCCCGTAAATGATGAGGAACAGAGACGCGAGCGCTTGATATGGGACATGTTCGGCTGATCCGCACACTACCGACGGGCTCGCCGACAGGACCGTGACACCGTTGATTGGGACGCAGCTATTGATTATTTGCCATGAATGAGTCAATCAAATATGAATATAAAAAGAGACATACTGAAGCAAATGAATGCTGGTCCGCGCCACGACCAAGTAGCCCCACATGAGTGTAGTGATAAACACGCTCGCGCAGCGCCAAAGCCAATGCATAGGAATAAACTTGCGGTGAACAGCACCGTGGTACACGGCCAGGATCAAAAAGCACATCATCAGTCCCAAGAACGGTGTCAGTGGCGCATAGTAGTCGTATGCCAGTCGTGCCACGGGAGACAAATGCGCCGTGCATCCACTCCCAGTGCCCTGGAACGATGGGGACCATCCCAGCAGCACGTTCAGGAATTGCACAAACGCCTGCGATGCCAGGTTCGAGTCCGATTGCACCAGAAACACCACCGATTGGAAGAAAAACGACAGCACTTTTGGAATCCCCGACTCGGTGAGCCATGGGAAGTAGAGGTCTATTCATTTAATGCTTTGTCAGTATTTTCGTGGGACATTGGCATGCAAAAAAAAAAAAATTCGATCGTACGAAAAGCAGCAAAAATAGTCCCAAGAGCAAGGGGTACCAGGACCCACGACGAGTTGGTCGTGGCGCAGTCCACACACTGGTTGTTCCAGTCCGAGTACCCAGGAATGCACGCCGAGCACAAACGGCCAGCGCGATTGTCGGCGCACACGCCAAAGTCGAGACACACGCCAGGCCGGCACCGCGTAAACGAGGGCGTCCGCGAGACGACACTGTCCGGGTCCAACCAAAACCCTGCGGTGGCCGTCAGGTTTTTCCCACCGTACGAGCACTCTCCGCCCGTTGGGCACGGCAGGCACGACGCGTCGGGCGTAAGCGAGTAAGTACCGGGCGGGCACGCGGCGCACGCGTACGACGATGACTGAGTGTCGTCGGTCCGCGTGTACCCGGCGCCGCACGAGGTGATGGTGATTGGGAATGTGAGCGACCCGACCGCGCCCGACGCTACCGTCAACGTGTACTGCGAGTTGAGCATGCCGGTGACAATGACGCTGTCAAAGACCGCTACCCCGGCAATAAAGTACTGGCGGGTGATGGATGACGCGACCGTCATGCCCGTGGACCCTGCCAGCGACACCAGGACGGGGGAAGGGGTGGCAGTAACCGAGTTGTTGAAATAGTCCACCAGCCGAAGCGAGACCGAGAACCGGTCCTTGGGCGAGTACGCGGTCGCGATCGGAGTGGTGGCGATCATTTGGTACGGCGTTGTTGCCTCGGTCGCACCGTATGCAGCATTGTTGTTGGAAAACGTCACCCCGGACCAAGTCAGCATCTTTTGCCACGCATTGTAAAAGAAGGCCGCGCCGGCGGTCGCCTGGTTAGACGCAACCGTTCCACCCGTTAACGTGTTTTTGGCCGAAGTCTTGTCGAAAAAGAACCCGCCGCCGAAACTCGCGCGGTTGCTGGACACAGTCGGGTTGGTAATGACGAGCCCGCCCGACGACGACGTGTACATGCCGGCTCCGTTGGTGGCCGAGTTGCCGTATAACGTCGCCGAGGTGAGCGTGACCTGCGCGACCGCCACCGCCGCAATCCCCCCACCCTGGACCGCCGTGTTGGATTTGAATACGTCTCCCGTGGTGGTGGTGACGGTGGAACTGGCCATGTAAATGCCCCCACCCGTGGTGCCGGCGGCGTTGGACTCGTAAATATTGTTGGCGCCTGTCAGCGTCGCCGTCTGGTCCATCTTGACGCCGCCGCCCTCGGTGGTGGCGACATTGCTGCCAATGTACGTGTCGTACATGGTCAAGGTGGTGGCCGACCATAGCTTGATCCCACCGCCGTCCAGCGTAGCCCGGTTGCGCAAAAACTGGCACCGCACCACATTGACCACCGCCGCGTCTTCAATGAGCAATCCGCCACCGTAAATCCCGCGATTATCGGCAAACAGCGTGTCCTGAATGTCGGCAGTGGCCGACGAGTGCAGAAACAAGCCGCCCCCACCCGCCGGCGCCACGTTGTTGGAGATCGTGCATCCGCGCAAAAGCAACGTGGCCTGAGCCTGCGCATAGAGACCCGCTGCGTTACCCTGCGATGTATTTTGCGTAAACGTCGAGTTGGCGTAGGTGGCCACGCTGCTGACGGACGCGCACACTGCCCCACCGTTGCTACTTGCGGTAGATCCCGAGATGGTGGCCCAGGTAAATGTGGACGCGTCGTTATCGCCATGGAACACGCATCCGCCGGTGTTGGCCGAGCATCCAGACATGGTTGCGTGATCAAACGTGCCCGTGGTAAACCCGGCCAAGAACACGGCACCGCCCAAATGAGCGGTGCAGCTTGTCCAGGTGCATGTGTTGAAGACTGGTCTCGCTGGGAGAGCGGATGTTCCCGTAGTGTAGATCGCGCCGCCCTGGGACGCGGATTGCTCGGAAATGAACTTGCACGATGTGAATGCTGTTTTATATATTCGCCGGTTAGTATCTTTTAAGTTTTAGTACAAAAGAACGTACTCGCAGCTGAGCTTTCCAAGTACACGGATCCGCCATTGTTACTCGCGGAATTACTGAGGAATGTCACGTTATTAAATGTCGGAGCGCCTGTGCTAATGTACACTGCGCCGCCGACTTGGCCAGTGATCCCTGCCGCCGGTACAGGTCCAGCAGCCGTCACTGTGCACTGGGTAAACACAACGTGTTGGAATGCCTATAGGTGTTTTTTCAGTACTTTTTTCCATTCTTCAAGCAGCTATAAAATACAAACGAACCACAGTGGACGCGCCGTTGATCAAGGCACAGCCGCCGCTCTGCGCAAAACCTCTGTGTACAGTGTCTTTGGTCAATTGCAGCCATAATAAATAAAAGAAACACACGTACTTGCGAACAGTAATACTGCTGATCGTGCCGGTCTCGGTCGTCAACGAAAAGATACGCGAGCTAGCGCCTCCATCAATAAACGTCGCGCCCGATCCGCCAGTCGAAGTCAAAGTCAAGGACTTGCCTGGCCACGACAAGCCCACGTTCCCTGCGCCGGTATAGGTTCCCGGCATAAGAGCGACGGTCCCGCCCGAACTGGGAGCACGCGTAATGGCCTGCGCAATGGTAAGGCAGGCAGCAGCCGTGGAGGCGCCACAAGTGCCCGAGTTGGTTCCAGCAACGGGATCAACGAAGAACGTTTGCGCTGTCGCCACCATGGCGAGTTGCGCGAGCACCAAAAACAGGACTAGAGTCGTCGGGATCCATGCGCTTGCTGGTGATCGCTGCCGCCGCGGAGATACAATCCGCGTTTGCATTTTGTTTTCCTTTTTTTGGATCGGTATATTGTTGTCAAGTGTAATGATATTTCAGCTTTCAAAAATAGTCCGGTGGCGAGGCAGATGATTCAGGCCGCGATTCTTTATTATGGTTCAGTTCAAGGAGGGAAGTGGCGCGGTGGAAAGGAATTGTCAAATTATAGAATGTAGCGTGGGAAATAGCCGAAAATGGGAAATAAATATTTCACAGACTATATTGGGATGTGATCCCTTACAATTCGCCTCCAAGCAACTTGACAAGCAATCCGGCGTCCTCCACTAATGCCCGGAACTGCGACGACTCTTGTTGCGCCAGCTCACGCGGGGCGCCATCCTCCACCACGCGCCCCTTGTCCAGGACCATGATGCGATCGCAGTCGACAATCGTGTGGATGCGGTGGGCAATGATGATCTATTTGCGAAATGAATGTCAGCTCGTAAGTTTGCACAACAAAAACAATACAAATGATAAACGTACCACAGTGCGGCCAACCATCAGCTGCTCGCGAAGACACTTTTGCAGCGCCGCCTCGGTCTCCAAGTCAATCGACGCCGACGCCTCGTCCAGAACATACACTTTCGTTTTGCGCAGGAGCGCAGCAGTCATGCACACGAGCTGCCGCTGTCCGAGCGACATGCCATTGGCCGAGATGGGCATGTCGAGCTGCATTTCGTGCGCGCGCACCTCGTTCGCCAGGCTCATCGACACGTTGTCGAGCGTGGCCCACATGTCGGCGTCGGTGTGCACGCCCATCGGGTCCAAGTTGGACCGCAGCGTGCCCTCAAACAACACCGGGTCCTGCGAAATGATGGTCAGCTGCGAACGCAGATCGTCCAGGTGCACGGTCGAAATGTCCACGCCGTCAATCAGAATGCGGCCCGACGCGGCGTTGAGTAGGCGGAACAGGGCCGCCGCGGTGGTGGACTTGCCGCTGCCCGTGCGGCCCACCAGACCCACCGACTGGCCGGCGGGGATCGTCAGCGTCAGGTCCCGCAGCACAAGCGGCGGCAGCGACGGATCATCCACGGACTCTTCTCCTTCGCTATCGTCGGCGCCAGCTTCGGCCGCCTTGGTCGGAACTTGCTCGCCCGAGTCGGTCTCGGACGACGACGGCGCCTTCTTACTGGTTTCATCATCGGTCTTGTGCTTGGCCGAGTACCGCGCCGAGTAGTGGTCAAACTGGATCTCGCCCTTCTCGACCGTGAGCTTTCCTTCCGGATCGTCCTCGACCGGCATGTCGCGGTACTCGCGAATACGCTCGACCGATATGATCTGGTTCTCGAGCCAGACGTACATGCGGACCAGGAACATGAGCTGCTGGGTGACGCTGAGCGACATGTTGATGGACACGCCCGTGAGCACCTCGGACCCTGGGGTCAGCACCGACAGGAAAATACACGAAAAGGTGATGAGCACGCCAATCATCTGCAACCACGCCGACTGCCACCGGTTTAAGGCCATGTTGGAGTACCAGACGCGCGATGCGGCGTCGAGACGAATGAGCATCCATGCCTGGAACGTGGTGGACGCGTTCATGCCCAGAATCGAGCCACGGCCCGACGCCGTCTCGCCAAACAGAGCGTACACGGGCGACCGCGAGACCGACATGAGCTTGCTTACCTGCTTGGACGTCTTGAGGTACCAGCGCGCAATTAGCACCATGGCACCGAGGATCGGGATCACCAGCAGCAAGAACCAAGGGGACGATACGGCCACGGAAATCAGGGCGAAAATCACGCCAAACGACAGCTGGCACAGCGCGTTGAGCAAGTTGGGGATCATTTGGTCCACCACGTTCTGGTCCGACGAGAATCGGTTGATGATGCGGCCCTGTTGTTAAATTTTAGTGAGTCTTCAAGGACATAAGGTGACGAGAAAGAGAGAAAAAAAAACAACATACAACAGGGGTCAGATCAAAGAACGTCATGGGAAACGCGAGCACTCGCGACAAGAGCGTGCGGTTCATTTTGCGCGCGGCCCGAATACCCAGCACGGCCGTGGCGTTAATGTACTGTCCAATGACCAGCAACGCGTACGCGACGACAATGGCGCCGTAAATCCCAAAGTAGAATCCGAGGTTGGACGACCCGTCAGACTGGCGCGACCAGTAGCCCAGCCAGTATTGCTGGGCAATGTTGGCGCCCTGGTTGGCCACCAGCAAAAGAACTTGCAAGAACACGCCGCCGAGACCGCAGAACTTGAGGTACTCGAGGTACGCGCCGAGGCCAACGCCTTCCGCCGAGAGAATCTCCTCCTCGACCTTGTCGCCCTTGCGGTCGCGCGTGGACGCCAAGACAACGCGGACCTCTTCGATCGACCCCGACCGGTTGGGCGCCGACTCGTCCGCGGCCGCCACATCGTCACTGGCGGTGTCGGAGGTGCTAGCGGCCGTCGAGCTGCTGGTGCCGTCGACGGTCGCCGTCGCGTGGTTGACGTGGCGCGTAAACGACTTGATCTTGCCCTCGTGAAGCTCCAGAACGCCGTCATATTTGTGGAAGTAGTTGCGCTGGTGCGTGACCGAGATGATGGTCTTGCCGGCGAGCATGTCCTGGATCGCATATTGCATCACGTGCCGGACGACATGTGCGTCAAGGGCCGCCAACGTGTCGTCAATCAGGTAAATGTCGCGGTTGGCGTAAATGCCACGGGCAAGGACTACGCGCGCCTTTTGCCCGCCAGAGAGGTTGATGCCACGCTCGCCAATGAGCGTCAGGTCGCCGTCGGGAAGCATCTTGAGGTCGGGGAGAAGTGCACACGCGAAAATGACTTGCGCATACCGTTCCTCGTCCATGGGCAGGCCAAACAGAATGTTTTCGCGCAGCATGCCGTTCATCAGCCACGCCTCCTGCGGAACAAGAGCAACCGAGCCGTTGACGTGCACTTCGCCCTCGACCAAGTGGCACTGGTCCAGAATCGCCGACATGAGGCACGACTTGCCCGATCCAACCACGCCCTGCACGATAATGTGCTCGCCAGACTTGATGGCCAGCTCGTCGATCGTCAGCGAGACCACGGGTGGGGCCGGCGGGCCAGCGGCGGGCTTCTTGTCGTCGGTAGCCTTGGCCTTGGTGTCCGGCTTGCCGCCCTTGGCGCCAGGCGTCGGAGCCTTGTCGTCGTCGCTGGCAAACTCCTTCCATGCGAGCTTGGTACCCGAGAGACGGACCGCGGGCGTGTCCGAGCCGGGCGCCGGCTTGGGTCCACGAATCACGTACGGCTTGTGCTCGGGCAGCTCGAGGAAGTCGCGGATGCGCTGGTACGAAGCGGCGGTGGACATGATGGTGGGCAGCAAGTTGGACAGCGACGAGACCGAGTTTTGCAGGATCTGGAACAGCGACAGGCACACAAACAGCTCGGCGGTGGAAATAGTACGACCCAGCACCGTGGCCAGCAGGAAAGCCATGAACGATGCGAACGCAGGCACAAACACGGTGATGGACGAGTTAAGCGCCGACAGCATGTTGGACTTGCGCAGCTCGCCCAGCTCGCTGTCACGAATGGTCTGCACGCGGCCCAGGAACACGCGGCCCAGCGCATTGAGCTTGATGGTGCGGATCGACTGCAAGATCTCGGTCGTCAGCTTGACGCGTTTGTCCATGAACCCGAGCTTGGTGCGCGAGTACTTCATCGACAGGTTGGCGGTCCAACCAAACAGCGGGCTAAACAGAATCACGACGCCGAGCGACGCAAACACCGCCGGACCCAGGTGACCGTACAAGAGCGCAATCGAGACAATGATCTGGATCGGGACAATCGGCAGCGACTGCGCCTGGAAGAACACGTTACTGACGGCCATCGAGTCGGTGGCCACGTGGTTGACCACTTTGCCCGACACGCTGCCCTGTGCGTGGACGGGCAGTCGCAGCACCTTTTCAAACAGCACGCCGCGAAGCGCCGCCTGGATGTTGACGGCGATCGACATGACAGCGTGGAACACTTGCGACTGCATGAGCAACGACGCAAAGTTGATGAGCAAGAGCCCGAATGCGAGCGAGAGACCGTAGCCGAGCGACGGCGGGGTCAGGTTCCGTTCTGGGTGGGCGTTGGCGCGGGCCGAGTCGGCGACAAACTGCACCACGTAACCAATGATGGTTGGGGTCAGGAACGATAGGCCGGCGATAATGAGCTGCAGGAAGGTGGCACCGAGCAGCGACCACTTGTACCACACGAGGATCGCGGT
Organism: Blastocladiella britannica; assembly: GCA_025349905.2. NCBI lineage: Eukaryota > Fungi > Blastocladiomycota > Blastocladiomycetes > Blastocladiales > Blastocladiaceae > Blastocladiella > Blastocladiella britannica. The sequence continues at coordinate 39,872 of MU624552.1, forward strand.
CATGACACCGCGGGGCTTGGTACCAGACGCCTTGGTCTTGGACCCGCCGCGAATGTAGCTCTTGAGAATCTCGGTGGTGATGGTGGTGGTCATGCTGGGCGGCAGCCACCAGAGCTCCGACATGGTGATCAGGTGGTGGTTGCCGACGCGGAAGATGGGCGTGACCCACAGGAACAGCAGGCGCGAAATGAGGTTGGCAGAGCTCTCGGGGGAGGTTTGCAGGCCCTTCTTGAGCACCTCGTCGAACGGGTAGTTGGACCACGCGACGGTCTTGAGGTCAGCGAAAAACACCAAGAAGAGACCGGCGAGCTGGGCAATGTTGAGGGCGCCGACCACCGCGTTGGATCCCGAAAAGAGCGACTGGTCCTTGTCCATGACAATGATCGTGCGCAAGTGGAATCCCAGGACCACCAGGAGCACCAGATACGACAGGGAGCGAGCAAGGTGCACCGCCGGCACGCCCGTGGCGCGGATGATGCGCAGGTCGATTGCGTGGTTGGCGGCCATGGCCACGAGGGTGGCAATGACAAAGCCGCTGGAGACAATGTCGGATGCGCCGATCGAGCTGGCGTCGTAGTATGCCAGCTTGGCGCCGGTGATGGCAATGACTGCGACGATCAGGATCTATCACCATGTTTCTTAAGTGAGTATGATTTGCTCAATCCAAAAATCCAAAAAAAAATTGAGACGTACGAATTTCAGCGCAATGGCAACGGCGGACATGTGCGCGGATGGGATGTTGGGCACGGGCGAGACGTGGACCTCGGAATCGGCCGCGTTGGAGGATGTTGCGCCAATCACGGTCCGGGCCGCAAGGTCCTCGGCAGACGCGGTGGCAGCACCGCCCTTTTCGACATCAACGTCGTCGTCGTCCTCACCGTCCCCTTTACCGGCAGGACGCGCAGCCTTTTCAATCAAAGGGCTGACTGTCTCGGCGCTCTCGTCCGCCATCGCGGCAGCAGCAAGAACCGGGAGTGGCGTGCGAATGTAGCTAAGGATATGCACAAAGGCAGCCACGAGAATGATGCTGCACACGACTGGCAGCAAGATCAGCTCCTGAAAGCACAGGCCCATGTCGAGCTCGCGCGCGGATGACAGGCCATTCTGTTTTATTACAATTGGTGGGGAGCGGGTTAACATCCGGGTCAACAGACAAGGGCAAGTGGCAATAATAAAAAACAAGGCCCATACCATCTCGCCCGAATGAGCGCAAATCGATGACCAGGACATGGTTTCTTGGTGATATTTCGTAAGGCGGTTGGTTGGTTGGGGTATTGGTCGAGTCTACGTGCAGCTTTACTGCAGTTTTTTGCCTTTGTGCAAACGAGAGCGCGAAAACAAGAGCCAGGGGTTGTGCGCGGGCGTGCGTCAATCAGAGAGGAGATTCGATGCGGCCTATTTGTACGAAAAAAGGTACGAGGAGTCAACGAGAGAAGGGTTATGTTACATAAAACGTCGCCTGAGGGTTGCACCAAGAATGAAGCAACGCGACGCGGCGACACGCCCGACTTTTCCTCGATCATTGGCGTCGCCCAATTACCCACATGTTGCCCCGGATCCGGATCCGCAGATTCCCATTTGCGAGTCTCTTCTTTTCCCATTACACCCAAGTAACGAAATATGGAATCCCTCAAGACCTTGCAGGACCTCGAGGCCGCCGGCACCAAGCTTCACACGCCGTTTCTCAAGCACATTTTCCGCGACTTTTCGCCCATCTCTTCCCCGCACTTACAACACGCCATTGTCGCCTACCACCCGCGCGATCGCCTCGAGGAAGTGCTCGACTTTCGAGCCGCGTACCACCAATTTGCCGATTGGCTCTTTGGCTGGAATGTCTCCGAGCTGGCCGCCTCTGCCGCCGCATCTCGCCGAAACACACCTGGCGCTGGTCCCGGTGCTGCTGGGGGAGGAGCGGGCCCACCACCCTCGTTACCAGGTGGACCAGGTGGCATGGCGTCATCGGGATCGACCGAAATGGGAAATGGAGTGCGTGGGAATGCGGGCGATCCGCTGTACACGGTGCACCGAGTGCCGCGCAACATTGATCTGGACGATCCGACCGAGCGGCTCGAGTGCACGCGGCTGCTCGAGACGTTCCAGACCCAGTACTCGATGGGCGTTCGCCATCTTCGCCGCGCCGTGATCCACCTCGAAGAACGATTGCCCCTTGTCGGTAAAAATATCGCACTGATCGGTGCCGCGGGAGACGATGGGCCTGGCGACAATGAGGACGAGCATGCGGTATGGGGCGACGCTGCCAATGCGGCCGGTGGCGGCGCGATCGCGCTGGACGGCTCTTCGCCATCCGGCGGTGGTAAGGCTCCTTCTGCTGCCGTCAAGAAACCATCAATCAGTACAGCAGCAGCAGCAGCAGCCGCTGGCATGCCCTCGAGCGCAGCGACCAACATTGACGCGACCGACTTGGCGATCGACGCACTCCTGCAGTCCGTTGCCGACACACTGGCCGAGCCGCCGACGCGGGCCGAGCGTATGCAAGCCGAGTCGTCCGCAAGTCTCGCCTCGTCGGCAGTGGGGTCGGCCGGCGGCGCCGCTGGCCGCCACGCCACCTCGCTTGCACACCACACCGCAGGCAAGCGAACAGGAGGAGCAGGAGGCTTCCCACCGACGTCGTCGTCGCGCCGCGGATCCAACCCGGCACTGGGATCGGCAAGGGCTAAAGTGCCACTGATCACTGGCGCGTCGCGGCGCGGCTCGGGTTTGACGACCCCACTCCCGGAAATTCCCAACAGCTCCGCCAAGTCCTCGGCAGGCGGATCGGGCCGCAGAACGAGCATCTCTGGTGGCGTGGGACGCGAGCCCCGTCCAGCGTCTTCGTCTTCGGCAAGTGGGTCCGCACAGGGCTCGCGCCAGTCGTCGCCCGAGCACGCCCCTCCCACTGGAGCGGCGGTATCTCCTGCTCCACCAACAGCCGGTACTGCAGCGCCATCTGCTACCACAGCCCTGACGGCACCGAGGCGGCCGCCATCTCCGCCCAGAGCCGAAGCAGCGCAAATGACGCTGACCGAGGCGCAGATCCTGCAGCAAGACATTGACGCGCTGTACTTGGACGTATCCATGACCCTCGACCTGTACTTGGCGACTTCGGTGGCCGCGGTGGTGGTACTGTCGTTTGCCGAGCTCATGAACGACAAGCCGCTGTACACCAAGTACGCGGCGCACACGCACGCGCTGGCCATGCAGCTGGTGGCAACCGCTGTGCGCGCCACCTGGGACTTGACACGGCGCGCGGCGCCCGCGTGTGGGCAACCAGTCCCCGCCGCGGCGCAGCTGTGCGATCTGACGCACCTGCGCAACATTCTTATGGGCGTGCTGAAGACTCGCAGTTACAAGCCGGGCGAGGCAACGTTCCTGGCACTCTCGCGGCTCACTGACAAGTTGCACGTGCTGCATGGAGTGCTGGTCGGCGTGGACGTGTTCCTGTTCCCAATGGTGTGCGCGGCGCATCCAAGGCTGATCCCACCACCCATCGGCGCCGCTTCGGCGGTGTGGGTATCGAGCGGCGGTGGGGGTGCGGGCAGCGCGTGCGGGGTGAAAGCGCTGTGGCCTACCACGTTCGACAACAACGTGTGGGCGACGGGCGGGTACGACTGCAAGCTGCGGATCTTTGATATCGCCGAGGGCGTGTGTCTGGCGCAGTTCTCGGGCCACAAGTCGATCGTGACCGAGGTGCATTTCGTGAAAGCCGACGCGTACCTGGTCAGCTCGTCGTTCGACAAGACCATTAAAGTGTGGAACGCGCAGACGGCAACGTGTGAGCGCACATTGGTCGGCCACTCGGACGCCATCACCTCGTGCGACGTGAGCCCGCAGGACGCGCGGTACATTATCTCTGGATCGCTCGACGGAACGGTACGGCTGTGGGAGTTTGCGACGGGCGAGTGTCTGGCGGTGGTCAAGAAGCACGCGCGGTACGTCAAATGCGTCAAGTTCTCGCCCGACGGGCGGTACGCGGCGTCGGCGGGGCTCGACCGCCGCGTGTACATCTGGGACGTCAAGATGATGGCGTACTCCAAGTCCATCACCCACGTGCGCTGCATCGAGGCCCACGACGACTACATCTTGGCGTTAGACATGGCCCGGCCCGCGTTGCTGGTCACGGTCGCGCGCGACGCGTTCGTGAAACTCTGGGACTACATGTCGGGCCACTGCATCTACTCGGTATCGCTGTCACCCGCGTGGGCATGTACGGTCGCGTTCGGGACCGACGCCGAGCTGTTTGCGGTCGGGTGCTTTGACAACTCGGTGCACGTGTTCCGCACCAAGACGGGCGAGCGCGTGCGCATGCTGAAAGTGCTCAACTCGGGCGTGCTTGCGGTCCGGTTCCCCAAGCGCGGGTACGAGTGCATCATGGTCGGAACCGCCGAGGGATTGGTCCAAAAGCTGCGATTGTAATACATTTTATTTATTGCTTCCCATTGATGGTGGCAGGTGCTGGTGGTACAGTATTGGTTGCTGGTGCTGTCGGCGGAGGGCCAAAGGTCTCCTCGGCAGTAGTGGTGTACTCGCGGTTTACGTACAGCAGCGGCTTCTTGTTTCCACTACTCTTGGTACTGGCGTTATCCAGAGCGCGCACTACCCGGCCAAACCACAGCGTGTGGTCGCCCACAGCCACGGGCGCTCCCGGTTCAAGCACGCACTCGAGGACCGCCAGACAGTCGCCCAGTACAGGGACAGCGCGATCGGGCGCGATCCAGTCCACGACATTGACCCCGTCCAAGTCAGTCTGTGTCGCCGGGTCGGCGAACCGTACTGACAGCTCGGCCTGGTCGTGTGCCAGCAGGTGCAGTGCGAACGCGCGGTCGGGCCGCGATGCGAGCGCGTCGCCAAACCGCGACGGGTGCCGCAGCGCAAACGATACGATGGGTGGGGACAGCGACACGGACGTGAAGCTCGAGATGGTGGCTAGCCGGTGCCGCGGTCCACTCGTTGGCCTTTCGGCGGCCCATGCGGTGGACAGCACGCAAACTGGGAACGCTTGCCGGCGCATGGCTGCGCGAAAGGCGGTGGACGCGTCGCCACCATTTGCTGCCGCACTTGTCGTCAATGCCCGTCGGAGTGCTCTTGCCAGTGTCAGGCTCATATTTATTTGTATTTTTACGCGTTTAAAAGAGATACTCGATGGGAAATTTTATACTGATGAATTGGGAAATGCACAGTCAGTTCTTTGAGCCCGTACCTCGCCGGATTGCGGGGTACGACGATCGGACCTTCATGACAAAACAAGGGTTTCTTCTCCTTTTCCCTGTTTCCCTTTCGCACCCTCGTATCCCAAATAATATTCAATACAATGCCCGCCAATACTATCGCCGCGCCCGTGTTGCGTTCGGCCGGTATGCACGGTTTACACAGATTTAGCTCCATGGATCTAACACTATCAGTACTTTAGTCTCGGCACTATGGAAGCAGCCAGCGGCCCACACGATCCCAACCCTCGCCACCATTGCCCTCGACACTGACACCACCGTTTCCACTGATTCTAATATCTGGATCACGAGTCTGCCGCGCGGTAGGTTCATTTTTTTCTAATTTCGTTCTCGTAAAAACTCAATGAATAAATGAAATGTAAGGCGCGTACTCGAGTGCGCGTACGGTCGGCATGACCCATATTCTCGAGTTCTCGAGCCACGTCGGGCGCACCGCATCGTCGTTGGCGCAAATGGTCTCCTCCTCCTCGAATGGTAGTGATCGGAAAGAGCCACTCGCATGGCCCGCGACCGATCCCGCACACCTGGCAACGGTGCTGCGTCCCCTAGCCGCGGCTGCTCTCGCCCAGTACTACAAGTCCAACAACCTTCATGTTCCACCCAACCCAATCAGCAGTAACCCCAATGGCATCAGCGGCGGCAGGGGATCGCCCAACGATTCCGCGTGCGAAGAGACTAAAGTAACGTGGCTGGTCTCGACCGACGCCGCGACTGTGGCCGTGCACTGCGCGCCGCTGCATGCGCCAGGGGTTGGGGAGCACTCGGCGCTGGTCGCCGGAGCCCCACGTGCTCTCGCGGGCGCCAAGGACTCGCAGTGGGTGCACGATCGGGCGGCGCTGGCCTCTGTGCTCGCCACGGGCGGGTACAACGAAGTGCTGCTGGCGTCTCCGGCCGAAGCTCCCGCGCGCGTGTACGAGGGTCTGTCGAGCAATGCTTTTGCTTTGGTATCGACTGATAGTGGTGTTGAATTGCACACGGCCCCACTGGAAGACGTGCTCACGGGTACCATCCTGAAGATTGTGCTGGACGTGGCCCGCGAAATGCAGCTGCCGGTGGTGTTTGCGCACCCGGACGCCAGCGTCGAAGGGTGCAAGCGGTGGGTGGCCGCGTTTGTGACTAGCACGTCGCGGCTCGTGTGTCCGCTGGCCCGGATCGATTTTGCGCCGGTCGCTGGCTCTCCAACGACTCGCCCGTCTTTCAAACTCGACGCTCATCACCCGATCGTCGAGGAAATTGTGCGGCGCGTTGACGCCGAGGTATGGAAGCGTGCGCTGCTCATTATGGAATAAAATGAATGTATTACTTGCACTACACGGCTGCTCAATGAACACGTGGACTTCCAGTTCGAATGGGCTCAACTGAGTCACAAACTCAGTGGAAAAAACAGAGGGGGATCTTGGACAAGTTTTGACGGCATTCCGAATCGAGTGGAAAGATTCCGACATTCCGGTACTTGACTTTTTTGCGGGGAATCAAAACTACATTCAACAATGGTGAGCATAACAAAAACAAGAATCGGTGTCTGGATCCTTCGTTGGCCTCACTGGGCTCCTCAAGGATCGGTACAAAAGAGCCTCTCCTTTTCCCAAGTTTTCTTATGTGGCCAACAAGTCCCGGATGATTCCAAGTGTTGACTCTGATTTACCGTCTCCACTCACATGAAAGAATTCTTTTGGAAATATTGGATCCGAGTACTGGAGCTGGAAAGGTGGGATATCGGAATGGCAGTGGAAACCCACGCTGGATATCCTATTACTGGATCAAAAAAAAAAAAAAAATGCCAATGTAAGAGCTGACAGAAATATCGACGAGAAAACAGGACTGGTTTGACATTGGTAAGAAGATGAGAGTTGGAATTCGGATGGAAGGATAGGGACTCGGGAATTCCATGCAAAGTAAATCGTTCTCCGATGTCTATGGCAGGCCAGCTCGGAATTCCATCTCCAAAACCGTGTTCAGTGCGCAGCCGTGTACTGACATGCTCATCCTTTTTTAATTTGCAATAACGGCCAGGACGGCCGTGCACCGCACGCAAACCGCGTCGGCGGCTGGCGCTGTAAACTGCCAGCACCGCGGGCACTTGTGGCCCTGGGCTGGCCGCGCAGTCACCGTCACCGACCCGAGTCCAGCCACCTGCACCACCTCCGACGCCGATGGCGACGACTCGGTCGAAAGCGTGGGCAGCTCGGCCGCCACGTGAGCGCGCGAGACCACCGTCAGCGCCTGCAGTGTGTGCGCGTAGGGACCCATGAACGCCACCACAGCCGGATCGGTCGACGTCACATACAGATCGGCCTCCAAGTTGGCGCGGATAGCTCTGGATTATCCAATTATCCACGGTTTGGTCAGACCCAATGAAAAAAAAAATGAAGAAAAAAAGACGCACTTTTCACGACGCAGGCTCTCGAGCGCCTGGTTGGCGGCATCGCGCACGGCCATGCATTTTTCGAGGTCGGCCATCAGCGCGTCGTCCTTCCACGCGGCCGGAGCAGAGCGGTACCGGCGACCAGCAAAGTACCCAGCGTCACCACCCGCGGTGCCCACGACATGTGCGCCGTGGTCGTACACCTCCTCGGCCAGCAGCGGCACCAGCGGCGCAAACGTCTGCGTGTAAAACTCGAGCACCTGCGCCAGCGTGTACTGCGCTGCCAGGCGGCTGGGGGACCCGACGGGCTCGGCGTACAGCCGGTCCTTGATGGCCTCAAAGTACACGGCCGACAGCGTGGCGTTGGAGAACACGCCGAGCGCCTGCACGACCTTGGCGAACGAGTACTGCGCGTACGCGTCGTCGGCGACCGTTGCCAGCTCGCTGACGCGGTGCAGGACGTACCGGTCGACGGGTTCCAGCGCCACCGCGGGCGCGTCAAGGGGCGCCACGTACCCGTCCAGGTTGCCGAGCAGGAACCGCACCGTGTTGCGCAGCTTGCGCGCCGCGTCCACCGCCGTGCCCAGGACCGTCGGGCCCAGCGCCACATCGCGCGTGTACTCGCACATGCTCACCCACATGCGCAGGCCGTCGACGCCGCACGCCGGATGCGCCTTCTTGTTGTCGCCGCCATGCACAATCTGGGTGGCAGTGATGGTGTTGCCCAGCGACTTGGACATCTTTTGCTTGTTCTCGTCCACCACAAAGCCGTGCGTCAGGATCGTGCGGTACGGAGCCTTTTCGCGGACGGCAACTACGTTTTATGGTACATAAGTTGATATGTTACAGTAAAAATAAATAAAAAATTGGACATACCACTGGTAAGGAGCGACGATTGGAACCAGCCCCGATGCTGATCAGAGCCCTCAAGGTACATATCTGCGACCTGCTCGGTCGCCGGATCCAGTACGGACGCCCAACTGGACCCAGAATCGAACCACACGTCCAGCGTGTCGCGTCCTCGGACCCATAGCGCTCGCTCGGCCGCTGGTACGCTCGGCGGCACAAACAGCTCGTCGGCGTCGGGCCGCCACCACGCGTCGGTGCCCTGGTCCTTGAGAATGTCCGCCACGTGCCGCACCGACTCGGTTGTCAGCAGCGCCTCGCCCGTCTCGCGGTGGAACAGCGCCGGGATCGGGACGCCCCAAGCGCGCTGGCGCGAGACACACCACTCGGCGCGGTCGCTCACGTACGATTGGAGACGCGCACGGCCCGCATTGGGGACCATGGCCACTTGCTCCAGCGCCGACAGAGCCGCCGGACGAAGCGTGTCGAGACGCGCAAACCACTGCTGGGTCGAGCGCACCAGCACGGGCGTCTTGTACCGCCAGTCGTACGGGAACTTGTGCACGTACGTGCTCTTGTGCACCAGCAGCGCGCGCGATGCCAGGTCCACCAGGACCGCCTTGGTGCCGGCAGTCTGCACCGCGAGGCCGCGCAAAAACTCGGGCACGGTCGCGTCAAACAGTCCGGCGTCGTCCACTACATTTTATTAATCGACGTTGTGAGTCTATATCAGTGCATCACAGAAAATATGAATGTATACCAGGAGAAACGGCAACAAGGCCCTCCTTGACACCCACGCCGTAATCCTCGTGACCGTGGCCAGGCGCAGTGTGGACAATTCCGGTACCGGCGTCGGAGGTGACGTGATCGGCAAACACGACGGGCCGCGGGTGAGCAGTCTCGTCCACGCCATCGACCTGGTAGAGCCCCTGGTAAGTGGCACCCACGAGATCGGCACCCGTGCCGGTAGCCACCACCTCGTGGTTGGCGGGGAGCACGCCAGCGGCAACGAGCGCCTCGACACGCGCCTGCGCCACTACCAGCACCTTGGCAGCGGCGTCGGCAGCGGCATCGGGCGAGCGAACCGCCACGTAGTCCAGGGTGCGAGCCACGGCCGCAGCCATGTTGGCGGGCAGCGTCCAAGGGGTAGTGGTCCACACCAGCAGCGACGCGGCGGTCGGGTTCTTGGCCAACCACGTAGCCAGGGACGACGACGAAGCGGTCTTGAGAGCGGCCGAGACCATTGGCAGTGCGACGTACGCGGCCGTGGACCGGTGGTCTTCCTTGTACTCGAGCTCGGCCTCAGCCAGCGCCGACTTTGCGGCGGGTGACCAGTACACGGGCTTGCGCGCGCGCACCATGAGTCCCGCGGCGACCATGCCGTTGAACACGTCGAGCTGGCGGGCCACGTACTCGGGCTCGAGCGTGCGGTAGGGCTTGTCCCAGTCGGCCATGACCGCGAGCTCCATAAAGTCCTTCTTCTGGGACTCGACCACGTCCAGGGCCAGCGCGCGGGCGGCGGCGCGGATCTCGTGGGCCGAAAGCGACGCCGGGTCGCGGCCTTGCTTCTGCGCGGCTTGCACGGCCTTGAGCTCGATCGGAAGGCCGTGGCAGTCCCAGCCGGGAACGAAGTGCACGCGGCGGCCGCGCAGCAGCTGGTGCCGCACCACCACGTCCTTGAGCACCTTGTTGAGCGCGTGGCCCGCGTGCAGAGAACCATTGGCGTAGGGGGGGCCGTCGTGCAGGACATAGTCCGCTGAAGAATCATTTGCAGCGACACGCGACGCGTCGGCGCGCTGGTGCGCGTACAGACCAGTCGAGGTGCGTTTGGTGAGCAGAGCGCGTGCGGCCGCGTCGGGGCGCATCGGGAATGCGGTGGACGGCAGACGGAGCGTGTGCTCGTACGGTGACTTTGGGGCGACGGCGGCACTGGCGGCCTTCTTGCCGGCCTTTTTGGCGGCGCGGTTGGACTGAGCGGGGGCGGGGGCAATGGGAGTGGTGGTAGACATGTTTTTTGCAAAGCTGAGAAGTATTCTTGGTTGGTGGGAGAAGAGGCGACGGGGGACGACGATCATTTTTAGCCCGATGAAGTACTTGGCGGCCGAGGTCCCGTCCGTTGTCTTTATACAACGCAAAAAAAAAACGACTGGCCCTCACGTGTGGCCAAGAGTCGTCAAACGTCGCCGTTTTTTTTCTGCCACTCATGCCCACGTTTGACTTGGCGGCGGCGATTGCCGGGTCCAAAACTTGTAGGTCAGCAAAAAAGCGAAGTGAAAGAATCGGATCCAGGATGATTTCCCATTACTCTCATTTCCCAATTACTATATACTTCTACATCGGGATACTTTCAGATTCGTTCGCTCTCTTCCGCACTCCATTTGGATTTTGGAAGAGGTGTGAGCCTCCCATATACCAGTGCAAACATACAGGAAAATATTTACACTACCACAGCCATCCTGCACCGCTGGAAACAAGTATAAACAATAACGGCTGATCCGGTATTGATACTCTCTCCCTTCGCCAACGAGTCAAAGATCACTCACAGCGCTGTGCTGTAACAGAAGGAATATACACATGGACTCGTCACTTCCCCGATCCTCAACAGGAGACACGGACTCGTCGGGCGGAACGAGCCCTCCCTCGAACAAATCTGCTTCACACCCACATGTCACTGCAGCCTTAGACTCGACGCCAGTGATAGGACATCCCGTTCACTCCACCTCGGGTCCACTTCAGAGAAGCCATGAAAACTCCTCCCCAACTCCGCAGCGACGCGCTGGAAGTGCGAGCTCAAACCACAGCCAGGACACTCATGGTCCACTGGGCCGCCGCCCCGGATCCGCGACCGCCGTAACTTCATCGTCAGGAGGGGTCAGTGCTGTCAATGGCGGTCATCACGACGGCACCACTGGCAGCGGGGCAAGTGATCATGTTGTGGCCGCAACTCCTGTGCGGGAAATGCGCGGCCGTCGCATCTCTGAACCCAACCGCCCTGCCCGGGGAGGCTCGCAAGGCATGGCATCCGTGGCGCCAACTCTTCCGTCAGTCACCTCATCCACGCTCGGCCGCCCGCGCGGAGCCACCACGTCTGCATCGGGCGCTGCAACTCCCTCAGCAATGGGATCCGTCCTCGGAAGCATGTTCACCAGCGGGATCCGCGCCCACTCGCCCAGCATTCCATCGGGGCTGTCCAAGGTGGTCTACGGATCCTCAAACGCTGTCGGGGTTACTGACGTCTCGATCGGTGAGGAGGACGATCCGTGCGAGAATAGCACTGCTGCTGCCGACAAAGGTGGGACACACACGCCTCCCGGTATTCCGCCCCTTACCAATGGCTTCACTGGGCCAGCTCCATCATCGCAGACGGGTGGTACCGCAACGACCATTCCCCCAGGAGGAACCCTCCCGCAAGCGTACTCGGTCGGCTCGCAGCGCGATTTCGAGTCTCTGTTTGGGGCCTCCGAGGGCAATGGCGGTCGCAGTTCGACTGTTACTGGGAGTGACAATACTGGCAGCAGTAGCCACCCTCTCGCACCGAGACGAGCAGGAACGGCAGAACCGACCGACGCCCAAAAACAGCCATCGATTCGAGTCATTTCCAAGCTCTTGTCCCTGTCTCGCCGCGTATCAAAATCGTCCACAGCGAGCCACGACGAAGGCGACTCTTCAGGAAACACAGGTGGCGGCGACAGCACCTCCACCGATGGCGGCGGAGCAGTCGCCAATGGCATTGCCACTGGGCCTCGAGTCCGTCGGAGGGCTTCCTCGATCATGTCTGGCATTGCCAACATGGCCGCAGCCGCGACCAGCAACACTACTGCGCGCACAGACCCTCCTAGTGTCGATGAGAGTGCAAGCGGCGGCGGTGGTAATGGCAGTAATACCAATGGTGCCCTCCGGACTCGCGGCCGCGTCGCTTCTTTGACCTCTGGTCTTGTGCTCTGCGACGAACCCGCGGGCGTATCCAACTCCAACTCGGTGCTTGGTCGCTCTGGAGGTGCTGCCACCGTGGGACCCACGCCAGACCTTGTTCGCATTCCCGAATCAGAGGCGCAGTCCTCAATGGCGGAGCTCGCGAGTGGTTCCATGTCAGGTGGCCTGGATCTGGCCGAGGACGCGTCCGTCCGCCAAATCACCGGCGTGGTGTCCAACTTATTTGCCGGCCGGTCCCGCGCGCTTGATGACCCACAGCTTCGCTCGCTGCGTAACGCCATCCGGAGGCAAGGCGCCGCAGCGCTTGCACAACAGCAGCAACAGCAACACGGATTTGGCAATGTCGTTTCCACCGCCATGGGACAGCCTCGGATGCCCGCTGGCGCAGCGGGTGCCACCGGTACCACAAATGCATCTGGTTCCAACGGCTTTGACACGTCCGGCGGAATCGTTCATGCCAGAGGCGGTATGTCCGAGTCCGAGCTCGGGACCGCGGTGCCAATGGCCAATGCCGAATCGGCTCCATTCAGTGGCTCGGGACAGATCCCACAAAATTCGGCGACATGGAAGAATGGGCTCATGAATGCCACCAGCGGATCCTCTACCTTCTCGCTTGGCTCGCGCGTCGTCGGCGCTGCCACCAGTGCAGTGACGGCCGTGGTTCAGCGAGCGGCGGGACTTGCCCACCCAGAGGGATCAGCTCCTGTCACCCCGCACGGGTCGGCCAACTCGGTCGGTACCAATGGCGGCGGATCGCGCGACGCCATCGCCATTGGAGCACAACAGCATCAACAGCAGCAGCAGCTTGTGTCGCCCCCAAAGGGCGGCAACTCTGGGATTCGAGAGCGCGCCTCCACCACTGCAACCCTGGTCATGAAGCACCGGACGCGTGCACGGTCTCTCTCGCGCGGCTCGCGCCAGCAGCAAGCTGGTGCTTATCAATCAGCGAACGCTGTCACCGCCGCCGCCGCAACTGCAGCTGCAGTCTCTGGTTCTGCATCAGGAACAGGATCTGACCCTCTGAGTACCATGTCGTCCGGCTCGATTCCCCTGAGCAACCACACTGCGCCAGGTGGTCCCCCGCCTTATGGAGGGTCGACCGATGTGATGCATGAGTATACAGCTGGTGCCGCTGCTGCAGTTGCTGGTGCTGGTCCGCTGCGTCCATCGTCACCGGCGGCAATGCTGGCTGGCAGCCCCCATTCGTCAGCTCATGGCTCCAAAAGCTCGTCTCGGCCAACGCTGCCGCACCTAGACTCGTCGTCCAGTACTGGTGGAATTGCTGCTGGCGGATCTCGTCTTCCGGTCGGCCCGATCTCTGCCATTCCGCCATCGCCGCAGCCGCTCTCCCGCTCGCCCTCTGGCGCTGGGCTCGTCCAGCTGCTCTCGGGCGGCGGGCCGTCCATGGGGACCGGTTCTCGGCGCAAATCGAGCTCTGCATCGTCTTCATCGGGACCAACGACCGTCCCGCAAAGCGTCAAAAGCGGCCTGCACATTTCCGGTCCGCCTGGCGCTGCTTCTGCAGCTGCAGCCGCAACGGCTGTCCCCAACGCCATGGCATCGGCTGGACCCTCCATTCCGTCGCTCTTTGGCAGCGACGATAAGCGGACAGGGAATCCCCTCCATCCCAAGATCAAGTTGCACACGCCGGACCACGTGGACTTTGCCGACGGTATCACGAGCGAGTCGGCGACGGGGAGCACCATGGGCATGAACATGCTTGGTCGTGGTGCCCCTAAGCCGCTCACGAGCAAAAGTGACCACGGAGGTCCCGCAGGCGCCGGACATGGCAGCTCCACGTACTCTGTCGCGGTCCCAAATTTGCTCGCGGCCAAGAACCCATTCAACGCGCTCAAGCTCCCCGAGGAGCTTGAGGAGCTTTACCAGATCTACTTTTACCACCAGAACAAATCCATCTTTGAGTCGCTGGTGATTCAAACCCTGACGCTGAACGCGGCGTTTCTGGCCTGGAATCTGTATTCGTACCCGCAGTACTCGATGCTCATGGTGCCCGGCCCGGCGCTCGGGTTCGTCATCACCCTGATTGCGGGCATTTGGCTGCGGTTCGGGAACAACGAGTCGGACTTGTCGTTTGCCAACCTGATTGTCGGCGCGTCGCTCGGTGCGGTACTGCTCAGTAACAACTTGCTGCGCGATCTGTGCTTTGTCCCCTCGCCGTACTGGGACAACGTTCTTCACTTGAACCAGACGCTGTTCTGCGGGTTCGTGTACTGGATGCTTCGGGCGCCGCTGCACCACCGGTGCGTCGTCGGGTGGCTGTTCACCGTGTGCCAGATCATCATCGACGCCTTGGGTACATGCCATCGGTCGGTCCTGGCCAGCAACATTCTCATTTACTGCCTCGGGAACATCATCGGCATGTTTTTCGCCTTCTTTTCCGAAATGACCAACCGCAACGCGTTCTTGCGCACGCGCGAGGTGTACAAGCACCAAGGGAAACTGCACTTGGCGAAAGAGCAGTCGGAGGCACTGCTTCGCATGGTGCTGCCCGCACGCGTCATTGAGGAGCTCAAGCGCGGGGTCGACGGTAAAGAGTACCTGTCGGGGCGGTCCGGGTTCCAAGAGTTGCACCGCGTGACCATCCTGTTTGCGGATATCGTCGGCTTTACCGAGTTTTCGTCCAAGGTCAGTGCGACCAAACTGGTTCGTTTCTCATGTCTCTTTTTTTTTTCCCTCGGCCTCATTTAATTTGACAAAATATAATGATAAATAGGTCCTCGTCCTGAGTGACATGTTTGCTGAAATTGACAATGTCACGGAATCGCTCGGGCTCGAGAAAATCAAGACGATCGGCGACTGCTACCAGTGCTGCGGTGGAGTCCCCGAGCCGGTCGCCAACGACTTGGAAGCCGGAGCCTGGGCGCAGCGCATGTGCATGCTTGGGATCGAGATCATCCAGGGCGTCAACAAGACCGCGCGCCGCATCAAGTACCCGCTGCGTGTCCGCGTGGGCATTCACACTGGTTCAGTGATGGCCGGGATCATGGGCATCTCCAAGCTCAAATACGACGTGTGGTCGAAAGACGTGGACATTGCCAGCTTGATGGAGCAGTCGGCGACGCCCGACATTCCGCACATTTCGCTGGCCACCTACAACTACATGGTGCAGAGCGGACATGACTCAGGTATGACGCTGGTTACGGCGCCTAACGTCGCTAGCGAGGGGGACGAGGTCATCAAGACATTCAATGTCTCGGAGTACACGTTCCCCAAGTTTGTCGATGGCGCCGTGGTGTCGGTGATTCACCCGCTGCCGAGCATGGTGGTTGCTACTGCTCCGCCGACGTCCTCGGCTGCTGCAGCACATGGCACGACTGCGCCACCTGAAAAGGCTTGCATGGCGCCCAAATCGGGCTCGGATCAGGGACTCAATCCTGGTGCTGGGTTGGCTGCTACGGCCATCACGGACCGTCGGCCGTCCGAACTTCCTCCCAGTCCAGCAAAACCTGCAGCAGCCGTGTCACCATCCCTTGAACAGCCAATATGTGTGGCAGGAGGAAAGGCACTCCACCCGCGGTCAGCATCCAACAATGCCAGCGGCCAGCCTGGGATTATCGAAGAGGGTGGCGATTCTGTGACGGGTAGTGCCAGTGTTGCCGGCACTGGCGGTGCTAGTGGTGGTGGTGCCAGCGGCGGTGGGACCGCCGCTGGCAACTCGCAAAAAGCCATTGCGGCATTCTTGTCGCCGAGCGACGACGACGGGCTGCAACTGGACGACCCCCGAGCGCTGCGCGAATCAGTGCAGGCCCAGCAGCGCCTGTTTGCCGACTTTGAAAAGCACCTGCACCCGTACCTCGGCACCTTCCGCGACGGTAAAATGGAAGAGGACTACAAGAACGACTACATGGAGCACCACGGGATGGACCTGGTGTATGCGATTGCGCTGCTGATTCTCAACAACGTGGTCTTTATCTGCGCATCGTCGCTGGTGCTCAGCCCCATGGCACTGGGCCATGCATTGAGCGCGGTCGAGACCCTGATTGTCATTGCTATTGTAACGGTCATTGGCATGCGGTACCGGAAGCGCGCCGGGACCCAAATCTCGATCCAGGAAAAGCACGTTTCGGGGCTTTGGATCGGGTCCGAGCGCGAGCTAGGCTCCATTGACTCGGTCGCCAAGTTCACGCGGTGGCACGCGTGGCGGCCCAACACGGTGGCGCTAGTGGTACTGGTGCTGCACATGGTGGGCGATGTGCGGCGCGTGTTCACGTCCGATGTCCTGTTCCCGTCGTACCAGTTCTCGGCGTTCATCCTGCTCCAGTTCTCCACCACGCTGTTTGTCGGGCTCCGCATGCGGCAGCTGTCGCTCCTGTCGTTCATGTTTATTCCGGTCTTTGCGGCGCTGTACTGGGTCAAGCTGTACACGCTCTTTGGCCAGGTGCCGTCGGTCACGGCCGACCTGGTGCAGCCGGCGCTATCGTTTTTGGTCTCGGGCCTCATGGTGTACACCACCAACAAGGCTATGGATTTACAGTTCCGCCGCAACTTCCAAATGAAGCGGTTCCTGGAGGGCAAGTTGCAAGAAATTCGCACTGTGCAGCGCGACACTGAACGGCTGCTGCTCAACATTTTCCCGCTCGATGTCGCCCAGCGACTACGGTTGAATCCGACGCTGCGGATCGCCGACAGTTTCGAGGACGTGTCCGTGATTTTCGGCTACATTTCCAATTTCGACACGCTGGACTTGCCTCCCGCGCTGGCCCTGAAGCTTCTGAACGAGGTGATTTGCGATATCGACGAGCTGTGTGTCCGTCATCACGTCGAGAAGATCAAAACCATTGGTACCAAGTACTTGGCCATGACCAAGGACGAAAAGGACTTGCAGCCGCACGCGGTGCGCATGGCCGAGTTTGCGCTGGATCTCCGACTGGTCATTTCCAACTACAATGACCAGTTCTTTTCGCACATGTACTGCAACAATTTCTCGTGTCGCATTGGCATCAACTGCGGCCCCGTTGTTGCCGGCGTGATTGGTACTTCCAAGTACTCTTTTGGTATTTTCTTGCATATTTTTTTTTCGCTTAATATGTAACTAACCACTTGTATGAATCAGACGTCTGGGGAGACGCAGTCAACGTGTCCTCGCGGATGGAATCCAATGGCCAAGACAACATGATCCACGTCTCGCAGTCGACGTTTGAGCATCTCAACGCATTTTACGAGTTTCAACCTCGCGGCCAAGTCCCCATCAAGGGAAAGGGGCTCATGTCCACGTACTACCTGCTCAACCGACGCAAGCCGCCAGGGGCCAAAAGCTCGGCGTCCGATACCATGCAAAAGTCGGTGCTGGTGGATGCCATTTCGCCATTTTAAGAAGTATAAAGCATTGGATACACGCATGAGGATTATATATGTAAAGAAAGGAAAGAGGTGCTCTAAAACTGATAGCGCTTGGCAAACATGTCCGATATCCAGCTCGAGACCACCGAGTACTCGTCGCTGGCGAAATCAATCGACCACCCTTGCGCCTCGCTTGCGATGCCAAGCACCCGAGGTGCGTGGGTCGTGTAATTGCCGAGATTCTTTAGGCGCAGCACTGGATCACTCCCGTCGATTGCCGGCGAGTGGGAGAAAGACACGGAAGGGTTGATGGTGCTCGCGCCGGGGAATTGCTGTGCCAAGCATCCGTCCCAAGGGTTGACGAGCGAGTGCCTGTCGGCCAGGGTCGTGATCACGCCGTCGGCGACTGCCACCTGCGCGTCCGTGTTGGCGAGCACTCCAACGATCCATCCGGGAACCCCGGGTTGCGTTCGCATGATGTTGCCGACCATGGAACGCGCGGTTTCCACCTGCTCCCCGAGCGGCCGGTCCTCGTTCAGAATCATCGACGGAACCACCACCTTGACTTGCAGCAGGTCGAGCGCTTGCAGAAAATCGAGAGGCAAGTACGGGTCCATGAGCTCTGGCGGCGCCGTGAGCATGAGCGGCGGCCAACTGGCGTTCTGCAATGTGCTGGTCACGTTCAGCCGCTGGCCGGTGCGGGTCGCGGCGCTGGCGGTGCTGGCGGCTAGCGGGCCCAGGAACGTGGGCATCCCATCGAGCACTTCGGGCCGGGCTTGGGCGCTTCTCAGCAAGTTGCTAAGCGTCGAGTTGGCGTTAGTCGCCGCCAGCCATTTTGGCAGCAGCGCGTAAATACGCGCCGCCGTCAATGCCGCCGCTACCGTTGCGGGGCCTGGGCCGTTCAGCCGCAGGCCAATCAGGTGACCGTCACGCACCAGTCCGCGCACCACGTCGCGCGCTGCGGCATCTGACAATCCCAAAACGGTCTCATTGGCGCTGCCAAGGGGCGTCAAGAGTCGCTCAATATCCAGAAAAAACATGCCAGTGCGGTTTTGGGCCACCAGCGATGCGGCGGTCCGGTTGGTCAAGTCACCGGACGGGTGCGTGCCGACGACCGCCACCATGGCTTGCGAGACTGGCCCCGGTCCCGTCGCTCCAGTGATCGGAGCCGGGCAGTACTGAATGGCAAACGACGCACTGCACTCGACCGTGACCCCCTGCGATGCATTCAGCGCCTTACTCGCGGACCAGCCGTTGACGAGCGGAAATTTCGTCGAGTCCACGTAATTAGCCGCTGCTTGTATCAGTGATGAGAAGGGGGTCCCGACCAGGTTCGAGCCAAACAGCCGCCGCTGCGTGCAGTCCGCGGGGCACGAAGCGCACGACTCGCCCACCTCACATGCGTTATTGCCGCAGGATGGGGTTGTGACCGCCGTGCTCGATGACGATGATGCACTGCGGGTTGGCGTGGACCCGGGCGTGGACCCGGGCGTGGACCCGGGCGTGGCAATAATCACTCCCGATACGCTCGCGGGACGGCCGGCATCGGCGGGTACGGTGAAGGAAGGAAGAGTATTGACCGGGACCGCCGTAGGCTGGTCCACGGCGGTCGGGTCTGTAGTTGGGACTTGGAGACTTTGGGCCGTTTATGTCAGTATGCTGCTGGCGTGTGAATCCTTCAGATAGAAAAAGATACCCAAAGATGCCACGCGTCTCACTGGATGGTTTGACAATGGACGCTGCCGATTCCGTCTCAGTCGCGGCAGAATCAGCGTCGGACTCGGTAAATGATCTTCCCGCGTCCTTATTTTTGATCCGAGTCTCGGACGACGACTCGTCGCTGGCGGTGGTGTCTGTCGGCTGCTCGGGCGGTGTCAAGACTCCAAACGTAGTGAGCGTTGATGATGCAGTCGACGGCAATGAGCGGCTGGGCTTTGTGAGTGTCGCTGCTGCCCGGGTCGAGCTGGTGGTAGTGGTCGATGGCCTGCCCTTGTTGGCTTGGGTGGAAGACGATGAGCGAGGAGGTGGAGGGCGTCGCCGGCCGCCGACAGTCGTGCACCAACAGCCCCAGTTGGGCGTGCAGTAGCAGTCGAGCGTCTCGTCCGACGCGGGCGGATCGGCTGCCCACTGGTCGGCATCGCCCCAGGGGTCGTCAAAAGTTTTCCGCTTTCCAAGGCGGGCTGTAGGTGTCGGTTTCGCAGCTGCTGTTGTGACCGTTGCTGCTGTTGCTGCTGTTGGTTGTGGTGCGGCGTCACCCAGGGCCGTCACAACACTAACATGGGACGCATAGAGTGCCAATAGGACCCAAGAAAACTGTCGCATAGTTTTTGTCTATTCGGTACGCGGAAAAGAAACTGAGGTGCTGCGCCTGGTGCGGACATCCAAGCGGAGAAGGAGGAGAGGTCAAAAAGTCGCACGAGCAACAAGTTTCGGTGCTTGTCATCCGTGGCGACGCCATTTTGTTGTCGTTTCATGTCAATCCTGAAACTGTGGGGAAAATTACAAATTACTTCTTGGGAATTCATTTAAAAAAAGCACACCAACAATGCACGGCCAAAATGGGCACGGAAAGAAAGATTAGACGAAAGCACAACAAAAAAAAAAAAAACTATCCCGACTGCAACATCGGGTCCGCGTGCTGCTGCGATGAAGAAGTCCGCATCCGCTTGGACGGTGGACGCTCGGCGTCACCGCCGCCGCCGCTCAGGTTGGACCGCGGCCGGCGCATTTGCCGCGCTGATGGGTCGACATAGTATGGATCCATGGGTGCGTCGTACATGCGTGGCATACCGCCGCGTGGATCGCCGCCACCAGACATCGTGGGTGCGGCTCCCCACATGTCCGCGGGACCAAGAGCCTCGTACGACGACTGCTGGGTTGCGCGCGTGGTCATGCTGTAGGCCGCCGTGGCCGAGCTCGGTGCGCGCGGGCCGCTGCCGAGTGGGACGTGGTCGTACTGGTCCGGGCGCTGGTGCTGGTCGAGGTGCATGATCCCATACATCATGTCTGGATCGCCCGAATCCATTCCAAGTTCGCCTATTATCATTGTTTCTGTGAGCTTTGGTCTGCAGTCGACTGTATAAAGATAATAAATACCTCGCATGGGCATGGGTGCAAACGCCGGAGGCTGCTGCGACCACCCATCCTGCATCGGCGGGTACTGGTCGCCGCGCATCGACCAACCAGCAAACTCTGCGGCACCGCCCTGAGGCGCCGCGGGTCGCCGAGCAGCAGCAGCGGCGGTGTTGGGGCTTGGCGCTTGTGGTCCGTGGTGCTGCAGGTGGTGCTCGATTTGCAGCGGGCGCGCGCGCCACGAAGGGGTCGACGACGACGGGTACCGATCGCTCCACGTCGCAGACGCACCACCTGTGCCCGATGATCCCATTGCGACAGCACTCATGCCGTGGGCGGGATGGTGGCCGGGCGTGCCGGACCCGTGGCCACTGCCATTGTTGACGATGGCGTACGACGCGAGGGAGCCGGCGCTGCTGCGGTGCATGCCCGCGGCCGCCACAAGTTCGAGGGAAGATGCGTGGGACGACCGGTCCGAGGCATGTCCTTGGCCTCCTCCGCGAACAAGGCTGGACTACAATTATATTTCGAGGTGCTCCTGAGTTTCCGTATTGGGGGAATTAGAAAAAAATAAAGAAAAAAGTACCTCAGTGGCCAGGTACTGGATTTGGTCCTGCTGGTCAATGATGCGCGCGCGATCGACCGCCACCTGCTGCTCCAGCCCTTGCATGCGACGCAACAGCCAAGCATTTTGGTTGGCAAGCCGATCCAACTGTGCCTGGAACTGGGTCTGCTGCCGCTGCACCATGCTGGTCGACACGTCGCTGCTACCGCTGCTCGTCGGGTACGAGTCGGCATTGTACCTTTCCAGCTCACGGCTCCCGCCACGGTGCTCCCGGCGGAGTGACGACATGGTCGAGGAGGGTTGTCCACTGCTGCCTTGAGCGCCCTGCTGCTGCTGCTGCCGGTGGTGGCGGGACCGTTGGTATTGGCTCCTCTGGCGCGACGACTCGGCTGCGATATTTTATTTGACGCGGTCAGCGACTTCTAAGAATAATAACAATAATAGAAACATGCAATCTCGTCCAGACCGGAGATCCTTGATGCGAGCGTGCTCCGAGCTCGCCGGCGGCGGCCCATCCGCGTTCATGAGGGAGGCGGTGCGTGCGGCGCTGCCATGGTGATCCCCACCCATCTCGCCAACATGATATTCGTCGCGAGACTCGGGGCTGCCGAACGTCGCCTCGCCTATGTTCGGCGACACGACCATGTTGCCGTCCAGGTTTCGCGATTCGGGACTGGATCCGCTCGAATGGTTGCTCGAAGACCCGCCCACGGCGCCAGGAAGAGTTGCGCCGGAGCGACTACGCTGCGGCTTGGACGTCGACGTGGTGTCCTGTTGCGCCGATGCGGTCGGTGCTGGTTGTGCCGTTGCCGCTGCTGTACGGCGTTCAGTCGACGTGGAGAAGAGCGCTGGGTGGGCGAGCGGCGCTGGAGGCGGTGCAGAAACAGAGTCACCAGGGGCCGAGCGATGATGAGGCTCGGTCGATTCTATCAGGGGCGGCAACGACGGCGGCAACGGAGGAGGCGGAAGCGGGCCCGGCGACCAGAACGGCGCCGACCGCGCCTGGCGCACTTCAGCTGGCGTGCGGCCCGTCCCGTCGAACCGACTGTATCCCTGGGCAGCGCCGACTGCGAGGAGAGGTGGAGAGCGCTGGTACTGCGGCGAGGGAGACATGGGTGGGGGCGGGATGATGTACATGCCGTCGCTGGTGCCGGCCTCATCCATCTGCGACGTCGAGGCTTGGGGTGGCGGCGGTGGCGGCGGCGGTGGGGGCGGCGATGGCGTTTGCTTTGATTTATCACCCGCTGGCGCTGCTGGCTGGCGGTGCGCGGCAGTGCCATTGACCGCGTCGCTGCCGCTACCACTGGTGCCCGACTGGTCCGAATTGCCTCCATGCTGCTGCTGTTGTTGGTGTTGCGTCGCCCGGCGCATCCGCGGTCCGTGGGTCTGCGAGACCGAATCCGACGGCGTGACAGACGAAGTGGCGGCATTGGTGTCCGAGGAAGAAGATCCGTGCGCTTCCGATGCGCCATTGAGCACCGCCTGGCGCGCCAGAGTTGTGCTGGGAACAGCACCAGCCAAACTGGACGACACGGAGCCCGTAGCTGATGCCGCTAAGCTGGCAGCCGCATCGCGCAGCCCCGGCGGCAGGTTGATGTTGAGGCATGAATTGGACTTGTTTTTTTTTGGGATAAATCATCAGTTCTCCAATTCGGAAATGTGGGAAAAAATAGCGACACGTACATCCTTGTGGCGATTGAGAGCATCCAACCGCGCAAAGGACCGGAAGCAGTGCGAGCAAGTGTACGGCCGCGCCCCCGAGTGAAGTCGTTGATGGCTGAATCACAAATGTTGTTGCAGTGGGTTTTTTGCTTCAAAAAGAAGAGTAAAAACTGAGGTACAAACCGCTTGAGATCGTGGATCCGAGAAAAGCCATGGCCGCACTCTTCGCAAACAAACGGGCGCAGGTTCGTGTGCGTGAACGCGTGAGACTTGAGATTCTGCATCCGCGAGAAGGTTGCGCCACACTCTTCGCACTTAAGGCGGCGGTGGGTGCTGTGGCCGCTGCCGCTCGCCAATGCGCCGGTCACGCTGCTGCCGGCCATATCGTCCGGGTCGTGATCAGCGACTGACGATGAGGGAGCGCTCGCTATGACCTGGTTTGCAGCCTCTGGTCCGGATCCGACGATAGCAGCCGCTGCGGATGTGTCAGGAGCTCGGCGTCTCGGGGAGTTGATGTCGTCTCCACCGCTTGCGCCGCAACTTCCGCTGCCGTCGCCCCCGCTGCCGCAGCTGCTGCCAGAGCCGCCGCTGCCGGAAGTCGGGTTCGCTGTGGCGACAGAGTCGCCCGATGCGTCGTTGCCCGATGATCCGCCTGATCCGGACGGGGTTTCGGTCGGAGATGAGGACCGCTTGCTGCCCGACTCGTCGCTGCTATCAGGACTGAGCAGCGATTGCTGCTGCTGTTGCTGTTGTTGCAATTGCTGCTGAGAGCGACCATCAGTGGTGGTCGGTGGCTGGGATCCGTTCTTGGCAAACAAGCCGTGGTGCGGATCGGGGTCAAGACCCATTGTTGGCGAGAATGAATGGGAGGAGAGGGATTAAGGAAAGAATGTCGGGCAGTGGAACTAAAGATGCAGTAAAGGTGAGGATCGAGTTGTTCGCTCAATTCGCATTGGCAGGGGAGTGGTGGTCGGTCATGCATATCGCAGGAAAATAGGAAAAAAACGACCGAAATATTTTTTTAATGTGGCATGTACCCTAGCAAGGTGTCCTTGTTTTTTTTGGTTGTTGGTTGTTGATGTTATTGGGAAGTGATGTGGATAAGGTTTTGCTTGGTTATTAAATGAGGGGGCGCCAATGTGCTGACGCTGAGCAGGTGCGAGAGGGCGGGCAAGGTATCGCAAAAGTGAGCTTGTGGGTTTGGGTGTGGTTGTTGCGAGGTGTCCGCGTAAGAATTTTGAGGGGTAGAAGATGTTGTGCGCTGTGTTGGAAGAGGTCGGCGCTGGCGATCGACAATCGGGCGGCAACCAAACCAAAAATCCATCGGAAAAGCAGAAACTCGTGATCTCGACCCTGAACTTAACAGGCACACCAAAAGGAAAGGCCTAATCGAGAAAGGGTGGGAGTGAACCCAAATAAAAGAGAGGAGGAGGGGAAGGGCAACAGAAAAAAGTGGAAGAAAAGTA